>CDFJ01209627.1:0-10971 GCA_000826505.1 Acanthamoeba pearcei
AACGACGACAGCGACATTCGCCAGCACAAGCGACAAAGGCAGAGACGACAAAGAAGAAGAAGAAGATGGTGAACAAGGACGACGTCGCGCGAGAGTCATGCGGCGCTCCTGCACTCGCCTTTCTCGAGGTGGACGTGCGCGTCAGCCAGGCCAAGGCCCTGGCTCGGCTCGCCTACGACTCCAGAGCGCCCAGCTTGTCCTTCCTCGGCTGAAGTTCGAACGAAGCATCGACACCATCACGCACCTGCGCGTAGCAGAGGAGCTGAAACAGGTTCAGCACATGTTTATATTCAAATTATTATTAATTAAACACAAAAATATTGTCCAAGAATAGAAAAAAGAGTAATCGTCAAGAACCGTGGTCGCGCAAACATTCCTTCGGGCAAACCGCGTTGCACTCGTTCAGCAGACGGTTCTGGTCTCGTTCAGCTTCCCGTCTGGGGTTCTGGCGGCAAGATGGACATTTTCTCGACTTTTTCTCTAGTTTTCTTTTTTTTTCTATCTTCGCTTTTTCGGCCGAGCAGTCAAGCCAACAGCTGTCGACCCGCAACCAGTACAACGAGTACCCACGTTGAGACGCAACACCAACTAAGGCTTCAACTGGCGGGCCTTCTTGAGCGTGGTCACAATGCAGGGTTCGCTGTACGCCTCTACTCCCGCTCTACATGTTTTGAGGGGTGGGATTTGACATGCACTCGTTTCAAACATCTCGCATCTCTCAGGGAAGGATCCACCAACTGGTTCGACGCGGTTGAGGAACAGGAGCCACCACGAGAGGACGCTAACAAAGCGCTCGAGCGGCTACTCACCGTACGTTCCCACTCACCTTGATGCTGCCCCCCCTCCAAATACACCACACTTACAAGACATATACGCTCACGTTTGGCCGCACAGGAGCCCTTCGTTGGGTCAGACATCGTCAAGTATGTAGACCCTCTGTGGCGTGAACACTCACCTCGTGTGGCAACCAACTAAAATACATAAATATCACGGAAAATGTTGTGGTCATTCCCCAGAGTGCTTCAGACCTGGAGGCGCGATGTCATGAGCACGCCACACTACCACAGCTTCCTCACAGTCATTCAAATCGTGACCCACATCATCAGCTTGAAAGACGTCGGGTACTCTGCCTTGTGCCACGCAGCGTGAAACTTGAGAAAAATGGCTAACTCGCTTGCTTCATGCGTGGCGGTCACTACCCAGAGCCGAATCATGGAGCGGACTTGCCAGCCTCTTGAAGCAGTTCTTTGTTCTCTCCTACGTCGGAGGCGTAGAGGAGAACATGGTACTCATGGCCAAATCGTACGATGCCTCACCTCTCAACACCGCTGCGCACATGCTCCTTTCAGCGCATATGTTGGCCTGACCACATGCGACCACTGTAGGAAAATGGACCACATCGAGCGCCTGCATGAGTCCAAGGTGAAGGGTCTCACTCGCCGATTGACGCAAGCCGAGAGCGCCTACGCCGAAGTCAACAAGAAATTGAACGAGATGAGCGAGAAGGCCAGGTAACAGAGCCGCCGACAATCCACTTCTCTCAGAGGGCTTGACTCGCAGCTTGTCAAAGAATGAAAGAAAGTCGCTGACCTCTTCGTCGTGTATAGGAACTTGCAGACCCTCAGGGTGAAGGAGTCGCTGATGAAAGCCATGGGCGGGACAAGCCAATCGTATGTACACCCCGATTGCCGTTTGGCCTGGGGGCATCAGAGACTACAGCCATAATAATTCCATTGCCTCTTTCTCTGTGCAGAGTGCCAGTCACGAGGGAGTTGGCGGCCTCATCGATAGGTTTGGGTGCGTGCCCCTGCTTGGCCTCTTTCGGAACCAGATTCCGTTAGCTTACGTTTTCCATCTCAACCAGGTACCAGGACTCCGAGATCTGAAGATAACCTCGCCCAGGGTACGCTATCGTGCTTGGATGCATCGCCAGTGTCGAGTGTGCTGTGCGTTGAATGTGAATTACACCTTTGTGACAACAGTTGCATGCGAGGAGGGATGCGCGAGCATCCCCGGACCCCCTCCCCTCAGTACCAACGCCCCTCCGCCTCCGCCACCGCCGGCAGGTACAGCAAACCCAGTCCAACAGCCCCCGCCACGTTTCACGCATCCCACGGTGGTGTCTTCATTAATGGCTTTTTGTATGTAGCGCCCGCTGCTCCGCCGCCTCCGCCGGGCCCACCCGCGCCTGGCGCCCCGCCAGGCCCGCCGCCTCCACCCGGCCCACCACCGCCACCTGGCGCCCCGCCCGCACCTGGCGCGCCCCCGCCCATGGGTGCGCATCCCTCTCCCAGGCCTCATTTCCTATCTTTGCTGCTGATGCCACCACGTTTGCAGCCCCCCGGATGCCTGGTGCGCCGCCGCCCGGCCCTCCGCCGCCCGGCGGCCTGTCCGCCAGCTCCACAGGTACTGCCAGTTGACCTGATTGTCGAAGTGATGGATCACCACGTAACCCACACGCAATATGGCACATGGGACACGCAGGCATACAGCTGCCGCCGAAGCCGGTGGTGAAGCCCAGCACGAAGATGAAGCAGCTCAACTGGACCAAGATTCCCAACAACAAGGTGGTCTCCTCCTACTGGAAGGACGTCACCGAGGTGGGCATCGAGATCGACTCCAACGAGGTCGAGCTTCTCTTCGCCGCTCGTGAGGACAAAAAAGGTGCGCACACGCACCACTTCGCACAACACACGCACCACCGCAGGCGCAAAAACGCTTCACAATTTGTTCTGCCTTGGGGGGCGCAGAGATCATGGGACCTGGAGAGACAGGAACAAAGAAAAAGGAAACGAATGTCACCCTGCTCGACCCCAAGCGCGCCAACAACTGCGGTACGCGCCACATTGCTGCCGGGTCAGCTCTGCGTTGTTGCTTGTCTTGCGGTGGTTGACACTTCTGTTGGGCGGTATAGCGATTGCCCTGTCGCGGTTCAAGATGAGCAATGAGGACATCAAGCAGGCCATTCTCAGGCTCGACGAATCCAAGCTCAGCGCCGAAAGCGTCGAGGTACGACCGTCGCTCTAGCACTCGCACGCGTTCGATACGCACACGCTCAGACACATTGCCTGTCTAAGAGCGCACACTTTTTCTGAATTCGTCCTATTGCCTGCAGACTCTCCTGAACTACATTCCCACGGCCGAGGAGATCGAACAGCTCACGGCCTACGCCGACGATAGGTCGAAGCTGGGTAAGGCCGAGCAGTACTTCTTGACCGTCAAGGTTCGCCACCTCGCCGCGTGTCCGCTTAGTGGTACGTCGTCACTGGTCTGATGTCGTCCGTTCTCGTTGTGTTGACAGGACATAAAACGACTCGAGCCCCGGCTGAAATCGTTCCTCTTCAAGTTGAGATTCCCCGAGATGAAGGACAGCATCCGTCCGGTACTGCCCGCTTTCATTGCGTGCATGTTTTTATGAACCCCAACCCTCATCACCGTCGCATGTACGTGTGTGGCGTGCGCAGGAGATCGACGCGGTGCTGGGAGCCTGTAACGAAGTGAAGCAGTCGGGCAAGTTCAAAAAGGTGCTCGAGGTGGTGCTCGCCCTGGGCAACTACCTCAACGGCGGCTCGTTCCGCGGCGCTGCCTACGGGTTCAAGCTCGACGTACTCAACAAGCTCCGGTGCGTCGCCATCCTTCCTGCGGTGCCCGTGCGGGGCATGATGGCTGATCGAAGATTGATGCATTGCATTGCTTGTCGAACTACAGAGATACCAAGTCGGCCGACGGGGAGACCACGCTGCTGCACTACCTGGTGAAGCTGGTCAACAGCAAATATCCGGAAGCGGTCAACTGGGGCCGCGAGCTCAAGAACGTCCCCATAGCCGCGCGAAGTACCTATTGCGACCCACACACTCCTCGCACATGCGCACTTGCACACCACATCAACTGATTGTATGCATGCAACAGTCGTTTTGTCCTCGGTGCAGTCCAACTTGGGGCAGATGAGCCAGGGCTTCAAGACCGTGGAGCGCGAGCTGCCGTTCAGCTCGGAGGACCCGAGCGACCCGTTCCTGCGCCAGATGACCGAATTCATGTTCCGTAAGGAGGACTTCGACCAACTCCACGCCGACAGCAAGACCATGGAGGTTACCGCTCCTTATCAACATGACGTTGGTGGTGTTACATGTGTGCGTGTGTGCGTATGCGAGTGCGTGTGCGTGTGTGCCGCTGCGTCGCATGACTCAGTTTCTGTGGGAATCCAACTGCGAATTGCAGGAGGACTTCAAGCAACTGGCCGACGCGTTCGGAGAAAGCCCACAATGCACGCCGGACCAGCTGTTCTCCTGCCTCACCGGGTTCATGGACGCCTACGAGGTACACTCCTCTCGCACTCTCGCAGCCCCCATTCCACTATCAGTGTTGCGTCCACCCTTACCAATCACGCATCCACCAGCGCGCGGAGAAGGACATGAAAATGAAGGAGGAGAAGGCGATCAAGATGGCCGCAGCCGCAAGTACGCCAACTCTTCCCTAATTTCCTATTCCCCGACTGAGCTCTTCCTGCCGAGCCGGCCGGCACCCTATCAACTCTGATCGACTTTGTGTCTGCCGTGCAGCGAGGAAGTTGTCCGGCTCCGCGCCAAGCGGCAGCAGTGCCAACAGCAGTTCGCCTGGCTTTCCTGGACAGGCCTGTACGTTTCCTTTACGTCAACAATTCTGTCGTGTGCGTGTCGCGGTGCTGCGCGGGTACATTGACCTCATAGGCCTTTATTGGGTCCACCAGACGGGGTGAAGCGATCGATGCCGGGCATGGGGCTCCCCACGTCACCTGCCGGTTCGCCATCTCTTCCCACCATGCAGCCTTGACTCCTCTGTTCTTCTGCCTTTGCTACATTCTCAAACGTTGGCTTCGTTCTCCTCCTCCCGTTAGAGTTTGGCAAGCTGCGAACGTCGATCTCGCGCCCCGTGATCGATCCCCTCGCCGCCAGGCCTCAGGAGCCGGCCGTCGTTCCTGGTACGTGCCATGACCACCACCCCCGCTCGAGGGAAACGGCCGGGACTCATCATTGTGGGATGTGCGCAGAATTCCTGAGCAAGTTACGCAAGGCGCCCGGGTCGTCGGTGGCCCCGGCGGCCGAACCAGCGGCGGCGGTAGGGGTAGAGTCATCGCCGTCCGACGGCCCGGCGGTTTCCCTGTTGAAGAGGTCGCTCTCCATGGCGTCGTTCCCAGAGGTGGGCTCAACTGCGACTGCAGGGACCGAGGACTCGGCCAAGGTGGTCACGCTGGGCACCGTCCGAACGCGCATCGGGTCGTTTGGCGGAGGCTCGGGCGTATTGGCCGCCACCCCTGAAGTGACCGACGTCGGCTCTGGTTCGCGCCCCTGCCCCCCCCCAAATCGCCGGCCTACCACCTGCTGATCGCTGTGTTTGTACGTGGGTGGGTGCACGCACGACCGCACGACCGCACGACCGCACGACCGCACGACCGCACGACCGCACGACCGCACGACCGCACGACCGCACGACCGCACACGCAACACGCAGGGGAGCGCTCGGATGAGGCGGGCAACATCGGACGGAGCGATTCTGGCAACTCAGATCCCGCTGGTACCGGCCACCCGTTGGCAATCCCGGTGTTATCACCTAAACTTACGGTGTGCAACACTACAGGGTTCGAGTAGGGTGCCAACCGTCTTTCGTGTGGCGTGGGTTGGGTGAGAGTGAGGAAAAACAATGCGAAGAATTTTAAAAAAAAGCCACACACAATACTGTATGATACATTTTACAGTGTTGTAGGACCGTGGACATCGACAAACAAGAATAAGAACAAGAACAAGAACAAGAACAAGACAACCATCTCCTCCACGTGGCAAGATTACCCATGGTGGTGCGCTAGGGGCAGGAAGACCTTGGACAGCGGTCCTCTTTCAGATCCTGCTGTTGTCACCCTCGATGTCGCCTTCGATGTTGCCTCGGCTTCTTCATCGCCTTCGATGTCGGCATCGCCCTCGCTTTCACCCTCGCCCTCGACGTCGCCCACGACGTCGCCCTCGGTTCCTGCATCGCCCTCTAACTCACCCTCGATGTCGCCCTCGGCTTCTGCATCGCCTTCGATGTCGGCATCGCCATCGATGTCGCCCTCGATGTCGCCCACGCTTTCTGCATCGCCCTCTATGTCGCCCTCGGTTTCAGCATCGCCCTCGACCGGTGCGTCAGTATCGCCGACCCCGTCGAGCACATAATCGACTTCACCCTCAGTGTCGCCCTCGCCCTGGCCTACGTCGAGCCCCACCAGGACCGCGACACCATCGAGCACGCCCACAACGTCGCCCTCAGTCTCACCCTCCGTGTCTGTCGCCGGCACAGCGTCGGCATCACCCACAAGCAGTCTGAGCCCCTCGATGTCGTCCACGCCAAGTCCCACCAGGTCTGCGACACCGTCGGGCACGCCAACGACGTCGCCCTCAGCCTCGGTCTCGCGGAGCACTTCGCCGTCGGTCTCCGCGGCCATCGCGTCAGTATTGCACACGCCCACCGCGTCCACCACCAGTTCGCCTTCATCCTCGCCGTCGCCGAGACTCCCGTCCCCGCTGGCAGTGCGCATGCCATCGGGGCTCAACGTCACATTCACCCACGGCGCGCCCGACCGCGATCTGATCACCGTGCAAGAGTCGCCAGAGGCCGACGGGGTGCAGTGCGTGGGCAACGCGGGGCGCAGTGCGACCTGACCCTGCGGTCTAGCGCGAGTGACAGCTTCACCCTGGTGACCACCAACTTTACCGTCGACGTTGGCGGTTGGCCCTCGCTGGTGCCGACCAAGTCCTCTTTGGCTGCCCTTCTGCTTTGCCACGTCGGCATCGACCAAGCGCGGCTTCGGCAGCTTCAGCCTGGGCGGCAGCGACGATCCGAGCAGCAGCATCACGGTGGGCGCCTGCTCGGGCGGCCCCTCGTGTGAGCCCAGCACCGAATCGACAGCGGCACAGTGGTGGGCATCGCCGCGGTTGTGACGGCAAGCCTGGTGGTAGTGGCCATTGTGGCGGCCATCGCCTGCGCGGCCGTCTTCTTCTACACGCAGAAGCCGAGGCATCCGCGCTCGTCGTCACGAGGTGGCAGCGATATGATGACGGACAGCAATGCGACATGTCATAATCGAGGACGATGGGCCACCAAGAGCAGATGAACGATCTCTATTCCCAACGTCGACGTCTTTGGCGCCGACCCACGCAAGAAGTGATCGTCGAACAAGCAAAAGCACTTTTATTTTCTTTTTCCATTTCTTTCGCGAGAAGATTTGCCACCGAGGAGTGACGTCAGGACCACATCAGCAATCACGCGTTACTATGTGAAGAATTTCAGAAATGCCAACATTCCACTGGCATTCTTGGGATCTCGTAAGCCCTCGGCACCAAAGTGGGGCAACCACCAGCACGAGGAGCCTCGCCACTTCTTACTACGTAGACCCTACACTAACGCGAAGGGCGGAGCCGTGCACTCGGTTGTTTCATCCCTTGCAGCCGTCCGTACATCCAGCACTCAACCACAACTTCACCACTGTACCGCGCCTTGAGGAAGTGAACAAGCGCGGCTACCCGTAGAACACTCGACGATACGCCTTGCACTACAAGCCAGGGCCAGTAAAGATGGCTTCCGGTACGCTCTCTCTTCGTTCTTTGATTGGGCAAAGAACGAAAGCGAAAGAGGCCGCGGCAAACTAATATAGATTATAAATAAATATAAATAAAAAATAAAACGGTAATACACTTTAGTTATTTATTCTTTGGCCAAGGAATTCCTTCATTTTATAATTTGAATTTTGTTTTGATAACTTTGGCTTGGTGGTGCAGTGATGGACAAGAAGGCGAGCAAGAAGGAGAGCAAAAANGAAAAGAAGAGCAGCGGCAAGCGAAAGGAAAAGAAGGAGAAGAAGTCGAGCAAGAAGTCGAGCGACAGCGCCGTGCCGCCAGTCAAGCCGACCACCGGCGGCGGAGGCGCCTCCACTTCCCTCTCTCCACGCACCACCACGTCGCCGCGCCTCTCGCTCTCGCCCTACCAGTCCGACGGCCGCCTTGCACGCAAGAGTGAGTTCTCCACTGTCGTGTCTCGTCTCGTGCGTGTCGTGTCGTGTCGTGTGTCGTGCGTGTCGTGTCGCTTCTGATAACACGCAACACGCAACACGCGCACAGGCAAGCTGTTTGACAATGTGGAGGAGGAAAGTGGCGAGGAGCTGGACGAGGGAGATCCGCCCACGTACTACACCCACGGCCTCCGTGGCGAAGACAGCCAGGAGTTCCTGGACAAGCTCACCGAGCGTATCCCCGGTGTGTCATTCACTCCTCACGCGTGCGGTGTGTGTCGTGTGTGTCGTGTCGTGTTGCTCACTTTTTCTCGCGTGTCGCGCGCGTGTGGTTTGCAGAGGTCAGCAACAGCTGGATCTCCAAGTTTGTGAATCCGCCCGCATTCGGAGTTGAAGTCCTGCTCGACATGCTCAACGACAAACAACAGAAGGAGAGGTACAATTCCACCACTGGCGCAGAGCTCTCTCCCGTGTGTGTCGTGTGTGTGTCGTGTGTGTCGTGTGCGCGTCGTGCGTGTCGTGTCGTGTGTCGGCTGACTCAGGGCCACTTACTTTGTTCGCAAAAGGAAAACGGGTAACGACTTCGCGGTGATGGTGGGATGTCTGAAGATCATCGAGATGCTTCTGGACACCAGCGCGGGCATCAACGCCCTCATGACCGTGGGCAACATCAAGCAGATCGCCTTCCTCATCGAGACCGAAGACCAGGGCGTGCAGACCGAAGTCCTGCGCCTGCTCGCCGCCGTGTGCCTGCTGCCGCCAAAGGGCCACGACCTCGTCGAAGGTACCCTGTCGCCGCTTTCGTTCTTTTTCTATTTATTTCTTTTTCTTTTGTATATTCTGATGAATGTCAACAATGCAGCCGCCCTCATCGAGTTCGGGGAGAAGAGCAAGGCCAAGTCGCAGTTCACCTACCTGGTGCGCCCTCCCCCGTTGCGATTGATCGCACAAGAGTCGATTGGCTGACAACCACCTCCTTGTCGGGAGGGAATCTCAGGTCAACCTGCTCGACAAGAAGGACGCCGACGCCGACTTCATCACGCAGACGCTCTCGCTCATCAACTCGCTCATCAGTTCGCCCGGTACGCCGGGACATTGCCGACAGACGTCGTAGTTCACTGCACTCACTCTTGTGTGTGTGTGAGGGCGTCTTTAGATGATGTGGAGGATCGCGCCAAGACACGCAAGCTCTTCGTCAAGCTCAAGTTCGAGAAAAAGCTCGACAGCCTCAGGTAACACCTGCATGCACCACCGCACACGCACACGCACGCGCCATCACACACGCACACGCACACTACCGATGACACGCAACGCACTGAACGATTGTGTGCCACACCCAGAAACGCGTGGGAGACTTCGGAGAGCGTGATCGTGCAGCTCAACGTGTACAAGGAGGAGAAGGAGGAAGACAAGAAGCAGCTCAAGATATGGAGTGTGCGTAGCGGCGCTCTTTCTCTTTCTCTCTTTTGATCACGACACGTCGTGGCTGACCACCAACTCACACAGGGATCGCGTATCGGCGGTGTCCCCAAGAATGAGCCCCCGCAGTACGTAGGGCCGACGGCGGTGAGGTCCTGTATGTTCAATGGAACGAATGCTTACCGCACGACACTCGCCACGCCGCACGACACACACCGCACGCACGGCACATCGCACACACGACAGGATGTTCCAATATTGGATGCGAAGTGTGGTGGAGACGGAGTACTACTCGTCCTTCCTCACGGTCTTCCAGACCATCACCCAACTCACCGCCAACACCGAGGCCGGGTACGTGGTCTCCCCTCTTCGGCTGGTCGTCGCCGGTCCTGCTGCTCACACGCGCCACCGCACACGCCCACTCGCGACCGCACACGCACACACGGCACCGCACAAACCGCACACACGGCATCACGACACAGCGTGGCGTCATGGAAGGGTCTGGAGACGCTGCTCAAGCAGTACTACCTCCTCGTCAACGCCGGTGGCATGGTCGACGAACAGCTCGAGCTCATGCCCAAAACGTAACCCCCCCCCTCTCCGCCGCCGCCTTCGCTCTTTTTCGCTTTTCGTTCTTTCGCGCATTGAGAGGCGCATCTCTTACATTCCGCACCGACGGCGCGCAGTCAATTGGACAATTTGGTTCGGCTGCACGAGACGAAGGTGAAGGGCCTGAGCCGTCGGTTGACCAAGGCCGAGACGAGCGTGGCCGAGCTGACCAAGGAGGTCCAGGAGCTCACCGAGAGGAACCGCGCGCTCAACACCATGCGCGTCAAGGACGCCCTCATGCGCGCCATGACCGGCGGTTCCGCCAGGTTCGTGCCACCGCACACACGACACGCACGACACACGACACGCACTCACTTTGATTGCCCGTGATTAGCATCAAGGAGGTCCCCACTCCAGCACCGGCGGCGTCGGCCCCGGCCCCGGCTGCCCCAGCTCCGGCCTCGGCCCCCGCGCCCGAGCCCGCCCCGCCGGCGGTCGTGGTCACCGCTGCGCCCCCGGCGGCCCCCGAAGCGCCTCCGGCTCCGGCTGCGCCCGCGCCGCCTCCCGCCCCCGCTGCCCCGGCTCCGCCGCCCGCTCCCGCCGGTACCACGCCACGCGTGTCTCAACGCAACCCTGAAACTCGAACCTCAACTCAAGTGTCGTTGGTCGTGTCGTACAGCGCCGGCGCCACCTCCGGCTCCCGCCGCCCCGGCGCCGCCTCCGGCCCCCGCTGCGCCTGCCCCGCCTCCGGCTCCCGGCGGTACCGCCTCCCTCCCACCACTCCCCGGTGTGTTTTTTTGTCTTACCTCCGGCGATGGACGACAGCGCCGCCTCCGCCGCCCGGTCCTCCGGCGCCGCCCGGCCCGCCTCCGCCGCCCGGTGCCCCAGCGCCTCCCGGTCCTCCGGCGCCGCCCGGCCCGCCTGGACCTCCCCCCGCGCCTGGCGGTACCCGCCCACCACCTCCCCACCACTCCCCCGCCGTACGC
>CDFJ01209723.1:0-27267 GCA_000826505.1 Acanthamoeba pearcei
CGCCGGCACGGCCGAGTGCCGCAACGCGTGGTTCGACGCCGTGATCGGGCTCGAGCAGGCCAAGGACGAGCTGCGCAACGGTTTCATCTTCCCGCTGCTCTACCCCAACCTCTACCCCAGCCGCAGCAAGGGCGTCCTCCTCTACGGGCCGCCGGGCACCGGCAAGACGCTGCTGGCCAGGGCGGCGGTGAACGAGCTCAAGCGCGAGGGCGAGGGCTGCATCGCGGTGCGGTTCTTTGCGCCGAGCGGCAGCGACATGAAGGGCAAGTACGTGGGCGAGACCGAGACGCGGCTCAAGGCGCTGTTTGACTGCGTGAGCGCTGCCGCGCGCGAGCTCGCTGCCGAGAGCAGGTCGCGCGGCGAGGGCCGGCGCGCCATCGCCGTCATCTTCCTCGACGAGGTGGAGTCGGTGGCGGGCGACCGCGCACAGGACGCATCGGGCACCATGTCGAGCAGCGTGACGACGCTGCTGCAGCTGATGGACGGCATCCGGGCCTATCCGGACGTGATGGTCATCGCCGCCACCAACCTGCCGTGGAAGCTCGACCCGGCCTTCCTCCGCCGCTTCGACACCACCATCCACGTCGGCCTCCCCACGTTCGACGACATACGCCGCCAGGTGGACAAGCTGCTCACGGCGCACGTTTCTGAATACAAGAGCCCCTACACGGTAGGGATTCGTTGTCATCTTCTGAATGCAATGCGGAATACAACGAAGCCAACGACAATGACAGGCTGTGGTTGACGCCGGCCTACAAGGAGCGGATGCCATACCTGAGCAACACGGAGGTATCAGTGGTCGTGAAAAGGTACACCTCCAAAAACTACTCAGGTGCTGATATCTCACGCCTGGTCAAGGACGCCATACAGCGAGCAGCCACTGACGCCAAGGCCGACAGGCGATTCGTGCGGGTTATCAACCCTGACTACGTCAGCAGCACCGCCTGTCTCCCTGAGACTGGCGTCACCGTGGACAGCCTGTCAAGCACAGTCTTTGTCAATAGCGATCAGTCCGACTACTTTGCAGCCAATCCATCTCTGCAGAGTGTCCCTACTACATCTGGCTTCCAGTCAGCTGTTGGGGAGCCGGTCAGGTTCTTCCAACAAGCAACATCACCAGACTCACAAACCAGGCGACAGCCAATGGCGCCTCATTCAACAAGCTCACACTTTACAGCGAGCATTCAATGCAGGATTCCCCAGTATTATATTCTTACATGAGCTGCCTGGACAAAACGCTCCTGGCCAGCAGCAGGCTCGTCTCACTGACCCAAGCGTTTCACAACCAAGGCACGGACCGGCGCATCAGCAATCTCCTGGTTCACGAGGACAGCGACAGGTGGGTGAACGCGTTCACCAGGCTCGAACTTCCAGTGGTGCAGGAGGCGTCCGAGGCTGTCATACCACCCGCTTTCGAGGGCTGGTCGGCCGAGTCTCTCACAGCGCTGAACAGTGCCCAGCTGTGGGATCTGGCGGCCGACTACGTGGCACGCACCAAAACCGCGAAAATCCCCATGGATGATGTCACCGCGATTCTCAGGGGACTGGTGCTTCCCGGCAAGAGGGACGTGCTCATGGTCTACGTGGACGTTGGGCGCATAGGCACGGTATTGCAGAGGAAAGTGGTGACCGTCGAAGACATCTGGCTGCTCGTGAAGAACATGATAGGCCTGGGCCGCTGGGCACTGCACCTCGGCAAGGCCTGGTTCGGCATGGGCATGGAGCCCCGGTCACGCTACTTGGGCCAGGAGGACACCCTATATATCAAGGACAGCCCTGGCCTCGAGCGCCTGGTTACTGGATACACGACCGTGAGTGAGCACTCCATTCACTGCCAGCAAATAAAGCCAGATTTTTCCGCCTTTTGGCCAACCCCAAGGCGGAAACGAGGCAGAGAAACCCTGACAGGCGGAAAGGAGACGGAAGTGGTGAAGAGGCGGATTTAGTCCATACATAGCATGCCTTTTTCCCGCCTCATGTCCGCGCTCTTGGTCGCAAACTCGTGGGCGTGCTTAGAGGAGATCTTGTACAGGGTCGGCCGGGGAGTAGACCGAGGGCTGGCCTGATTGAAGGCCGTCTCTAACGGGAAGGTGGACAGGTAGCCTGCCTTGGTCTGGTTGCTGCACGAGCGTGTGTTAGAAAACAAACTCAATGAGGGTGTAGTGTTGGGGTGGTACCTGCAGGCATAGCCACATCGGGTGGCCAGGTCGCACACGAACTCGAACTTCTGCTGGATCGCACACGTCCTGCGCCGTCGACGAAGTCGTCAGCACCCGCACGCACACAACACGCACACGCACACAAAACGCGGGTCAGTAGTAGAAGTCGTTGCCGTTGAAGCCGAGCAGATGACATACGCGGTGAGGACATAGCTGCAGTAGGTGCCGTCCTTGAAGAACACGCTCAGAATGCGTTGTTGCTGCGTCGATGGACAGGCAAGAGAGAAATAAGCACGACACGACATGACCAACAACATGACCAACAACACAACCAACAACACAACCAACAACACAACCAACAACACGACACGACAGGAGAGGTGTACATCTCCAGCAGCGGAGGCCGGAGCGGTGCTTGTGGGCGCCAACACTGGAGCCGCGCCTGAGTACAAAAGAAACACACACAGTGCATCAGCACAGACTCGATTGAGGATGTGGTCACTGCAATGTGCACCCTCAAACTTGGCTGGCGGCCAGTGGACGGGGCGGCTCGGTGGGCTGGAGCCCACAGCTCACAAGTCGCTGGTGGACTCTAGCTTGGCTAAGCACTCCTCCTTGAGCTCCAGATGGCGCAGGGCAGAGGCCTTGCCATTGTTGTCACTTTCACTGCAGCCAAGCTTGCTGGACCACTTGTTGATGATGCGCCACTTGGCATGGTGGTTGTAGCTGCAGGTGCCCAGGTGTGTGGAGTTGTCCATGAGATGGATGCGCTTTGCCACAGTCCACCCACACCATGGGCTGAATGGGATGTAGTAGCGGGCTTGGGGGAACTTGAAGCGAAGGTAGGGGATTGCGCCTGTGGGCTGTGGCTGAAGAAGCCCAAGGTGGAGCTCCATCCACGGCTGTGATGTCCTGTCCATGGTGATGGACAGGAATCGCACAATCTTGCCAACAGTGTACATCCAAGGACCGCCCTGGTTCCCACCAGGGTTGTCATCATCATCAGCATCCAGCATGCGCACATGTGGGTTGGAGTCTGTGAAGGTGGCAAAGAGCTGTTGTGTGTCATGAATTAGAAGGAGATGTGTGATATAGTTGGGCATTGAGACACGGTACCCGATTTCCTCTCTGCTGCACACTGTGTTGTGGGGGAACGTGGAGGGCAAGCACATCGCCAGGCTTGAGGAGGTGGTTGAAGTAGCTTGCACGGCAGTGAGAGGTGATGGTCTCCAGGTTGATGTTGGCGCCTGGCCTGATGTTGTGGCCAACAGCATACCGCAGGGTGTTGATCTGTTCTTGGGCCAGTGGCTTGATGGCCTTACAGCGTGTGCTGAGCTTGTAGGGCTGGCGATGACCTTGCAACAGCTTGGCCTTCCGCTGCTCTTCTCTCTCACGCCTGACCTCAAGCATTGCTGCTTCCTTCTCATGTGTCTGGGTGGTTATGTTGGCAAGGAATGAGCAAATGTAAAGATGCAGTGAAGGGTTTGTACCTTGTGCAGGATGGCAATCGTGCTGTCCTGCTGGTTGGTGCGGCGGCAAGTTTTCTTCGCCTCCTGGTGGTGTTGTTCCCACAACTTGGTGTCCATGAACCAGGGTGCACCAAGGAAGGCAATCTGGCTTGTCCAGTGCAGGCACATCTCAAAGTTGGGCGATTTGAGGTTGTAGCCAAGTGGGCCGTAGGTCTTGACCATCAACCACCGCCACTGCTTGATCATCGCCTCAAGCTCCAGAAGCTCCTCCTTGGTGAAACTGTCATGCTTGAGGAACCGTATGATGTTGACATGTAGGCGCCAGCTCTTGAGCTCCTCCTGGTTGGTGACAAGGCCGGTGAGGAGGAGCTCAATAACTTGGACAATGCTGTCCATCTCACCGCCAGTCAGGCCAGGTGTCAACACGATCTTCCCACCCTGGAAGACACATGCTCACACACACTCAGACACATCAGTCTCATGGAATAGGGAATAGGGAATGTGTGCTTACCTTGCCCTTTTGCACAAGCTTTAGCCGCTTTGAGAAGCCTTGCTTGCCTGGAAATGAGCCCTGTGACTGAAACTGGCAGTTCAAGTTGCTCTTGAGCCCATTCTTGTTGCACGTGTACTGGAGATGTTGCTGTGGAGCAAAGAACAGAACAAAGAATTAATTGTGCAGGTGAGGATGTGGTATAGGCCGCATACCTTTACCAGGCCCAGCAACTCAAGATGAAGGAAACAAATGCTGAAGCATTTGTAGAAGGATCGGCGCATCCACAGGAGTGACCAGAATGGGCTAACAGTCTGGGTGGACCAGCCGTTGCTGCTGATCCGCTCCTGTGCTGGCCCCACAAGGCCTCGCACGCCAGACCCTGCATCTGCCAGTGCCTGGGCATGGGCCGCATACACCTCCTCATAGCACCCTCACTGATTGGGCTTTGGAATGGTGGTGGGGAATGTTGTGTAGGCAAAGTGGTGGCTGTGCTTGTCGCAGTAGCGACAGCACATGTACCCAACACCAGCCAAGCCTGAGGAAATGTGCATGTGAGAAGGTGGCATGTGGGGTATCTGTGGTGTGTGGGGTACCTGCAATTTTGGCTAGTGCTGGATGATCACCCAGCACACAGTAGATGGACCCGTAGCACCACCAAGTCTTGCCCTCTGCTGCAAACAGCAGGTCGAATCCGCGCTCAAAGAGCTGAGCAGGTTCAATGATGATGAGGCGAATCGCTGCCATGAGGTTGACACCCTTTGGCAGCTTGCAGAGTAGCGTGTGTGAGTGTGCTGCCTGCAGCTCATCCTTGCCAGCGTTCGCCCAGCCAACGTAGATTCCAGTCACTGACCCTGACCGTGTTGGGTTCTTGACATGGTTGTCTATGTAGATCACTGGCATGAGCAGCTGGCACTCGTTCAGATTCTTACCGTGTTTCTTGGCCCTTGATCTCATGTACCTGCAACATTACAACACATAGATGATGAAAAAATGGGAAGAGTAAAGCTCTTGTTGTTCGTGGCACCTTGTGCATTGCTTGAACCGCTTTGAGCTGGCTGGGTGCCCAATGTCTGGGCTTGGGATGTAGGTGAATTGTTGGCTGGATAGCTCCTTGACAGTAAGCTGTCCAAGCCACTCCTTTGCAATGTCATGGAGATGCACATACTGGAACTTGATCCCGTTGAGCTTCCCTGTGCGCTTGCGAAGTGGTGGGAACATACGCTGTAGCCCAATCAGCACATGATTCAAGCAACAGAATGGAAGACATACCTTTCCAGCTTCGTTTAGCACATAAGAACTCTCCGTGACGTGTGCAAGCTGCAAGTCAGTGCGGAGAACCTTGAGCAGCGCGTCCACATCCTCATCGCTCCAGTTTCGTTCCTGCTTCAGCTTGTAGATTGCTCTGTTCGATTTGCACTTCATTGCGCGGCCTACCTTCGTCAATCTCCTCATGTCCTGTTGATGTTTCTGTTTCGCCCACATTGTGCGCAGTGCATGCGTGTGGTGCATGTGTAACAGAAACATCAGCACGTATCCACACGCCTTCCATACAGGACATGCACATGCACCGCAGCACACCTACGTGCACCACATGCACACCCGCACGTCCACTACGTGCACGCACACACCGCCTACGCGCACCGCACGCACACCCGCACGTCCACTACGCGCACCACACGCACACCCGCACGTCCACTACGCGCACGCACACGCACACGCCGCCTACGCGCACCGCACGCATGCGCACACGCCACCTATGTGCACCGCACGCCCACACTTGTACATTTAATAACGTACCTCCGTGAGCACGTTGCGTTCGAACTCTTCCTTCACGGCCAAGGGCTCTGGGTCATCCACATCGTCCTCATCGGAATCCTCATCTCCATCCTGACCCTCTTCCACACCGCCGGCTTCGATGAGGTATGCTTTGAGGAGGTTGTGGTTGGGGGGCTCGCCCATCACATCGCCTACATCTTCTTCATCTTCCAATTCGCTGTCGGATCCACCTTCCAATTCCAATTCCAATCCAGTTTCAACTTCAGGTCCCATCTCGTCTTCAACATTGAGTTCGACGTGGTGCTGATGTCGTTTGGCCTCTTGCTTCCTCTTGTCCTCTAATAAGAACGTCAAATCAAGTCAATGATTGGCACTAATTGAAACCTGGGGGACAAGAATACCGTTCAGGATGGCACATTTTTTGTGATCTTCTGTTTGCTCATGTAGATCAGGCCTTGTTGAAAAGAACACGTCGCATTCAGCACAGTGTCACACTTCCTTCGATGGCTCATCGAAACGGAGACAAACACAAACAAATAAAGATTGAATTGTCTACAAAATCAAACCAAACGTCGTCAATCAAGCTGTGCATCTCCAGTGGCCATTTGGGGTGAGACAAAAACAAAGAAGAAGGATGGAACGAGAACTACTCCAGATGCCTCTGGATCGTGTGTCTGGTATGTACCCAAACCGAAGTTGATTATTATTATTATTATAATTCATTTATTTGATGTCATCTTTGCGCTACACAATGCCGGCAAACGTAGAACAAATCAGTCTAGTCGACCATGACAAACCAAGTCTAACACCACACCATGGGACACACATTGAAGGCCAAGGCAGCAACCCGTGCAGGAAAGAGCAGTGATGAGCGAACCAAGCGGGCTGTGGCGGCCACGGCAACAACAAGTGGTCTGAGCTGCGCCAAGAAGATGCACAAGGCAAGCACGCCAGTCCACATTGGTACTCCTCCTTCAATTAATCTTCTTTGCTCTACTTCCCTTTGCCATCTTTGCTGAAATGGCTCAATCCCCAAGATCTTGGCAACTTCAAGCAGAAGATGAAACAGCAAGTTGCTGCATGTGTTGCACAAGAGGTTAGCAAGCAGCTCAAGCAACATAAGCCTGTGGACAAGATCATTGTCTCTGCCATCATGGCCTACTTTGCAAATGCAGTCTACCTCCACCATGGCAGTATCCGCCAAAACAGTGCTGCTGAGGTCATCAAAGAGATCTGTGACTACATCAAGTCAGTCCAATCAGAGCAGGTGGTCAACAGTGCTGGCATGAAGGTCATCAACAATTTCACAGACACAGTACACTCCCAACCCTTGCACAACCTGAACCCACACCAACAACCTCTCTCTATCCAGCTGCACAAGTGTCAGCAAGCTGTACTACATGGAAAGCAAACAGCAGTAGCCAAATATGTGCATGCCAAGCTGGGCAAGGGCAAGACACTGGCAGATATCATCAAGAAGATCAAAGGTACCCTTCTGCTTTCAGTATGTGCACACCTGATCTCATTTGATGTGTTGATCAGACCCAACGATTTCTGAGCACCTGGTGCAGGACAGCATTCACTACTGTGGTGAGAAGGTGCACAATGACAACGACAGAGGAAAGTGGTACCACTCTAAGAACACCATCAAGTGGCACATCAACGACCTTCAGAAGGACTGCAAGCAGGCTCTCAAAGACATCAAGGTCCACCACAGAGACAGCAAGTTTGCATACCTCACCACAAAAACACAAATGGTACTCCATTCTCCAGTTGGTCTTCTTGTTAAGCTCACTGATTAGCCCCTACAGGCACAGGAGGGCACATCCATACAACCACCTCATGCGTCGTGGAAGCCAGCAATGCGCAAGGCATTCAAGAATGCAGAGGAGGAGCACGACAAATGGGCAAAGAAGAATCCAGTGAAGGCAAAGGAGAGCCTCATCAAGCTGAACAACAACAAGGAAGAGGACAAGAACCAGAAGCACGCCAACAAAGATGAGGGCACTGACGAAGAGCGTAAAGAGGAGAGCACCGACGAAGAGCACGAAGAGAAGAGCATCACCAAAGAGCACAAAGGGAGTGATGCCAAAGAGGAACCAAGCACAATGGCCCCCTCAGGTCAGCAGCAAGGCAGAAGCTGGTACGCACACTTGTCCATGGAGTGTGAACAACACATCTACTTGCTGATCAGCATCATCAGATCAATCAGCTCTTGAGTGAGGTTGCACAACTCCGTGCCTCAGAGGATCACCTACATGAAGAGGACAGCTTGAGCAACAAGAAGAGGAAGAAGGTGCCTTGGCAATTGTCAATCACGAGGGGCTTTACTCTCACAGCAATGCAGTCTCAGGTATCAATGGATGACCCTGGAGAGGACAACGAGGGCCTCATTTCCATGGATGCGCTTGCTGCGAAGTACAACAGCACCACAAGGAAATCGGCTCCTACTGTGTTGCAGCACGAAAGAGGTACACACTGAAGGCAACCTCGCTCTCTTTAGACTGGAACCACACGGTTAACGCACTTGCAGGGCTCGAAGAGGGAGCGCAGAACTTGCCAGAGAAGGAAAAGGGGATCGAGCCGCCTAAGAAGAAGAGCAAGTCGCTTGGAGATGTTCAGATCACGGGTGCGTTTCTCACTTTAGTTCACGCACGATGTCGTTACCCACTACAATTGTGCGTGTGCGGTGGTGCGTGTGTGTGTGCGTGTGTGTGTGTGTGTGTGTGTGCGTGTGTGGTGGTGCGTGTGCGGTGGTGCGTGTGCGTGCGTGTGTGGTGGTGCGTGTGCGGTGGTGCGTGAATGGTGGTGTGTGTGCAGTGGTGTGCGTGTGCGTGTCTGTGTTTCCATATTAGACTGGGCTGTCAGCTTCTTGGCCAAGAACATCGCGAAATCCTACACACGGCTCAACCTCTCCCTCGCAAAGACCAACAAGCCCAGGGTATACACGGTGAGTGGGCTCGAGGCCTACGCCGGGAACAAGGAACTCGTCACCAAGGCCACGAGGGCTATCTCTGCGAGCGAGGGTCAGTGGCTAAGCACTGGAGCACTACAGCTGACCTTCGCGACTGACAAGATGTGGATGACGAAGAAGCGTAAGAATGCCGTCCCTCTGTATGTTGGCTGGCGCGACTGTACGCTGCCCATCCTCGTCGCCCTCCTCTTTCCTCTGTGTGGTGCTAATTCGTTTTTTGGGCCAGAGGTTGAGACCGTGACCACCACAGGACCACTGTGGCTTCAGCTTCACTCCCGCGAGGCCACCTCCCCCTAGACTCCGCCTCGGCTCTGCTCCCAAGCTGACGGCCACTTCCACCTCAGACCCACCCCCCGAGCGGCCACCTCCGCCTTGACTCCGCCTCCTTGGGCCACTTCCGCCTCTCTTCCACCCCACCTCTCTTTTTCCGCCTCTTGTCCACTTCCTTGTGGCCACTTCCGCCTCTCTTCCACCTCACCTCGCTTTTTCCGTCTCTTGTCCGCTTCCCTCCCCCTCCTGGCTGTGGCCAATTCCGCCTCTCTTCTGCCCCACGTCTACCATTTCCGCCTCCTTTCCGCCAATAGACCACCTTTTCCGCCTTTCCTCCGCCTCAAGGCGGAAAACCCTTGCATTATTCCGGCTTTATTTGCTGGCAGTGTTTACAACATCCACTACCACCCACTGCTGGGCAGGGACGGTAATGCAACCGCAAGCAGCGACGTGGACACCGTCTGGTCGTCACAAACAACGCTGCGTATCAAGAACTTTATCATTCCACCGGCAAGGTTCAAGCTCTCAGCCACCGGCAGGGTGCTAAAGGTGGCAAAGAAGGACGCCGCCAGGCGCATGCTCAAGGTCAAAAAGGACACCCCGCATTCAAGCACACGTACGAGAGCTACAGGATCTTCAACCGCACCTTTACGCTCAACCACCATCTCAGCGACCTCTTCCTTCATCAGACCGCGGCTGGGTTCAGCGCAATCACCGAGCTCTCATTTGCCGTGGAGCAGGCGGGCGACGCCGCCATGATACCGGATGCGTTCGTCAGCGCATCCCTGACCCTCGGGACCCTGCTGAACAGGAAGATGAATGATGTCACGCTGGCCGAAATCGACCCCAATGCGCTCAAGGACCTCGTGTTGCCAGGCAAGGGGGACGCACTGCGCGTCTACATCAACCTGGGCATGATCAGCGCGTTGAAGGACAGCTGGATATGGGCGATTCCCAAGAACCAGCAGCTGAAACAGGCAGTCATTGATGCCATGACAGCAGTGGCCGACAACGCGCTCTGGAACCTTGTAATCGCCGCGCCAGTCAAGAGCTGGTACACTAATATCAGCAGCAAATGGTATGGCATCAAGCCAGCGCTGCTGAACCTGATCATCACCATCAATGACAAGGGTACGATCTCACCGAAGGTGCTCAATGCCTGCATTACTGAAACCACGTCAATCACCAACAGCTCCATCTACAACCCCGACCTACACCCACTGTTTCAACCAGCTATGTGGTCAGGTCGCTCTTTCAACATCAACATCACCAACACCATCAAGGGCGTGTGGGCCACTACCAACAAGGACGCGGGTTCAACAACAGCGGCCGGATGCGACAAGCGCATAGCCAACAATGCGCGCTTCTACTCATGGAATGTGACCTACAGACACTTCAGGGCGGCCCTCAATGCCATCAAGTCAACCACTGACACCAAGCTCATCAAGGCGCTGGCCGCCTACACCCAAGACCCCAACGATCCCACCATAGTCAACTACAAGCAAAAGTCAATGGCGTGACTGAATCGCTTTTTTTATTGACATTCTTCACAATAAACACATTAGAAGGAGGTCTCTGTGTTGAATGATGCTCAGATCCACCTGTAGGCCCACAGGCTGCGACCCAATTGGATGCTGGAGTGCCAGCAATAGAATCGTGTCACCACTGCAACCGCCAATGCCTCAAACTGGCCTCAGCATCTTGACACTACTGGGAGCGCCGTTGGAGGAGCCCATCTGCATGTTTCGCAGGCCCCGTATCGCCGCCGTCCCAACACCGGTCATACAACGGCTGAACCAACTGGAGCTGGCGCCAAAGGGGCGCATTAACCATTTTCTCGCCGTACGGGAATACCTACGGCTGCTTGATCGCATGCGCTATGAGGCCGAGCTGCTGCGCTACGAGAACTTTGTTGTCGATTGTCTCACTGTCGAGCCAACGGTAGACGATGATGTTCTGGCCGCTCGCATCCAGCTGCGCAATGCCTACGAGGACGCCGTGTCGCGCGTCGCCAGAGCTCGCCAGAACAGTGCCCCCGAGACAACCGACCCTTCCGTGACCTTGCGGGATCGTCTGATCTCTCTCGTCCCGCCCATAGACGACTGGCCCATCGACCCGTGGCGCGGCATCACCCTCGAACCCCTGGTGAACGAGAGCGATCTCCCCAAGAATCTGGGTGACAC
Source organism: Acanthamoeba pearcei (assembly GCA_000826505.1). Lineage (NCBI taxonomy): Eukaryota > Discosea > Longamoebia > Acanthamoebidae > Acanthamoeba > Acanthamoeba pearcei. Next base: position 11,325 of record CDFJ01209723.1, read on the forward strand.
GAGCGGAAGGCTCATGGCAATCACGCTTGAGGCTAGCAACCAGCAGCGTCAGAGCGACCCACCGACTCTGTCGGAGCTCGTCAAGCGCCATGACCGCCATTCGGGACCGCCACACGATGGCGCTCATTCAGCGAGCCCTCCTTATCAAGTTGCGAACTGCCGCCGGCGGCGAGAGACACCGGCTGCTCGTGTCGGGCCTCGCCTTTGCCGCAGGTACCCCCATGCCGACCTACTTTAGGCGTGTCTACGTTGATCCCTACGTTTAATGACAAGGAGCTGAATGTAAAAGAGAGATAGAGAACTCTACACAAAACGACCCTCACTATTGACGCCGCTCCTTTTGAACAGCTTGTTCATGCTCTCGTTGAAACATGCCACCCGATCGGATCCTGGCAGCTGTAGAGCGCCTGGTGCGCGACCAGCAGGAGCTGGCGCACGGGTATCGGGGTGTTGACACGGGCCTGTGCGATGGCTGCGATCTGTTTGTCCGTATAGGCCCTCCCCCGTGTGATCCTTGACCGTCTGCAGCACGGCCTTCATCTCGATGGCGTTGGAATACTGCTCGCCCGAGTAGTTGAGAAAGTGCTCGATGTCGTCCAGAACGATCATGGCCGTTTCCGACTTGTAGGCATCGAGGAAGGCGTCGTTGATCAGCTGGTACCGTGAGAACTCGTCGTACGTCATGCAGTCCTTGGGCGCGAGCAGGCGCGTGAAGTCGATGCCGCTCTTGTCGGCCAGGTCGGCGGCCAGGGCCGTCTTGCCAGAGCCAGCCGAGCCGTGGATGAGCACAGACACGAGCTTGGCATCGCCCTCACGGGCCTGCTGCACGAACCGCTCGATCTCGGCTCGTCGCGTGCGGTAGTTGGCGCCCGTGTCGATGATGCCGTGCGGCTGGTACTCGGCCAAGCTCGTCCGGGACCTGCCAAAGGCCGGCTTCGTGCGCTGGACGGCCCTGTCGAAATGCCCTCTCGTGATCTTGACCCCGGCGCCGTCGATCCTCCCCTCCGTCCGGTGGCGCTCGATCTCCGACATGCATGCAAAGCCGGCGGCCTGGTTCACCACGCTGCGCAGCTCGGCTCCGGTGAAGTTGCGCGTGGCCTCGGCGACCGTCTCCAGGTGGTCCTCGAGTTCGGCCTCTGTGCGCCCGGCCTCCCTCATGCGGCGGGTATGCACCTTGAGGATGCCCAGGCGCGCGGCCCTGTCCGGGAGGCCGACCTTGATGTGGATCTCAAGACGTCCGGGGCGGAGGATCGCCGGGTCCAGGTCGTCCTTGCGGTTGGTCATGCCGATGACGAGAAGGTTGTCGAGCTTCTCCGGGCCGTCGATCTTGGTGAGCAGCATGTTCACGATCTTCTCCTCGACGCCACTGCCACCCGGCCGCATTCCTCGCCTCGAGGCAATCGAGTCGATCTCGTCCATGATGAGGATGTGCAGCGGGCTCTGGTCCCCGAGCGTGCGCTGTGCGGCGATGGCCGGCTCAAACAGGCTGGCCACCGCCTTTTCGCTGTCGCCGACGTGGGACTCGAAGAGCTCCGAGGCGAGCACGTGCACCGGCTTGACGTAGTTGGGGTCGCTGGGATCGGTGAACACCATGGTGGCCAGCGCCATGGCGATCTCGGTCTTACCGCAACCGGGAGGGCTGTACAGCAGGATGCCACGGGCCGCGTGGATGCCCAGCTCCCGCCGCACCGAGGGAGGTATGACCCGCGAGGCAAAGGACTCGCGCACGATCTGCAGCTGCTCGTCCATGCCGGCGATGTTGCACTTCTCCTGGAAGGTGAAGTCGGGCCGGAAGGCGGCCGGCAGTGGCACCGAATCCTTGGCCCTGCCGCCATGCAGGTTTGTGGGAACCGCGGCGTGTTCGAGGAGTTCGAACGCGGATCCATCGTAGGCGACCAGGTCCACCCGCGTGTCGCCGCCGGGCAGGAAGCGGCCGTATATGGTGGCATCGTCAGGCGCCCCGTTCAAGAGTACCTCTCTCACACGGAACTTGAACGGGATGCCGTCGTGTACCAGCGACAAGATCTGTCCCTGCGAAAGGTAACCGGTTTCGACGAGTTTCGCGAACGCCCGGACGAGTCCGGCCTTTCTCACGGCGGGCCGGTTCGAAACGACGCCGGGGAGCAAGGCGGCGCTGGAGCTCGGTTGCACGACCGAGCCTGCTGCGGGGGAGGTGGCGGTATTCGTTCGGGTGTTGCTCATTTTCTAAGTGTGTATGCAAATGCGACAGAGGACAACCCCGTTCAGCACACTACAAATAAAGGAGTGCCGGCGGGACGTCCGGTGTCAAGCGACATTTATAAAAACGTCGTTTTGGGTGGCGGTTTAAACAAAACTACTCGTCCAACGGGACATCCAGGTCTGGGTCCTCATAGATCTGAGGGAGGGTCGCCGCGTGGATGACGAGCTTGGCGACCACGTCGTTCTGCGCGATGACGAAGTCCTCTGCCGACAAGTTGAAGAGCAACACATTGATTTCTTGCCGGTTGGAGTTGTCGATGCGCTGTGGACCGACCAGGATGCCGTTGGTGATGGCGTGGTCCGCGATGCCCACGACATTGCCGAAGCACTGCGACGGGACGGACACGGCGACGCCCGTGGGGACTCCTATCCTTCCCTGCGCCGGAACGGTCGTTTCCTGCGAAGCGCAGAGATTGTATCCCACCCCGTCGGCGTTTGCTCGGACCGGCAGCGTTGCGTCGGCGGTGACGCGCTTCACCCTCAAAACATCACCCCATGCCGCAGAATAAGTCGCCATTTGTTTTGTTAGGTGTTGGGAAGAGTGTGTTAGTTTGTGACACTGGCTTGAGTTGGCTCTCAACTTCTGTGCGGTGTAGTCTCTGTTCTGTCAGACACTCGGACACGAGAGGGATTTTACTCGGGAAACTACGTTTTCACATGACTTGCCCCATGGTGCTGTCGGTCGTGTACTGCAGGTAGAGAAAGCCATCGGCGTCTCGGTGCCGTTCGTAGACCTGGGACACCAGCGCCCCGCTTTGCGGGATGGTCTGGCCGTTATCGAGGAAGAGGAACAGCGCTTCGTCGGAACGGAGATCAACGTGCCTCCTGATTTCGGTGATCAGCTGGGTCACCTGAATGTCGGTCGGCGCCAGGAACTTCCTCCTCCTTATATCAGGACAGGTCGGCGGGCTGCAGGCGTGGCGATGACCGGGACGCGGTCGGGATGGGCCTGGTTCACCTTGGCGGCGATACGCAAGCGTTTGTGAAAGGTGGTCTCCTGTCGGTAGGGTGTGCGTGATTGTTGCATTATCTTCAGCAGAAATCTCTGACATGTACGCTGTATTTGTTAAAAGGTGTGAACGGAGGCCGCGCGCGTGGGCTGCTTTACATGGGGATAACTTCCTGTTGGCAGGGTGTCGCCGCGGTCTCGTCAGGAGCCGCGGCGACGCCCATCTGGAAGAGGATCTCGTGCCCCAAAAAATTGACCTTTGCCGTGGCGAGCATGTCCTCCAGCATACGCATGAGCAGCGTGAGCACGTTCGCGTAGACCGCCTCCTCGATGAAGGCCGGGAGAATCGGGACACGCGATCCCCTCTCGCGCATGAATGACCTCACCACCGACCTGATACGCTGCTTGCTCAGGGCGGGGGTGAACGCGTGGGCCTGCGTTTCATCGCGCTGTCGGAGCCTCTCGCGCAGGCTCTCGTTCTCGGCCATCAGGTCATCCAATTCCCCCTGCAGTGTCTCGCTCCCCGTATGAGCCGCATCTGGCATGCTCGGGCTCTCGCCGTGGGCGTACGTCGTCCACCCCTTCATCCATTCGGCAAAATCCCTCTCCTGCCTTGCACTGTACCCGCGCTCGCTGACCGGGGCGGGCGCTTCCGTTGGTTCGGCGTCGTCGTTGGCACTCATTGGGTGGTGGCGTGGGTTAGTAATGAAAACAAGAACAGACAACAAGGAAAGAAGCGAGGCTGCGTCTCAGACATCAAGCAGGTGTGACGGGGAGAGGGGGTTTTATTGGAAGGTGGGGTCAAATTCACTCTCTGTCTAGTCGGAGGCGTGCCCGAGGAAGGTGCAGGCCCACGACACAAACTGCACGTCAACCCCATTGTCCGAGTGTCCGAGGAGCCGGTCGTGCCCTTGTAGTCATACAGCCAGGCGCGGCCGTTGTCCGTGTTGCTGGTCTGAACGGCGAACAGGGTCTGGCCGGCGACATAGGGAGTGGAGGGGATGTAACCGGTGTAGGCCATTTTTTGGTGGATTGGTGATTGCGAGGATGGGTGATGCAGTGCGGAGAAAATAATCTTTTAATCCTCGAGTCGTTCACGGATACGGTGAACCATCTGTTTTTACACTCGGACCCCTTGTGAAAACGGCACCACCAAAACGGCGCGATGCCTCGTCCCAAACGCGCAGCTTCCACGCCAACGTCAACAACGCGCGATCCGATCGCGCGGAAACTGCGCGCGCGCCCACGCCCACAGGTCGCCCGAACTGCGAGCGGAGGTACCCAGTGGCCGTCGCTCGCCACCGAATCGACCACTCCTGGCACCTCTGGCGACTTTCGTACGGTTCGCAGCTACCAAGGGTAGCGCGTGGACCTGGCTCAACCTGCTGCCGTCGGCCAAGGGCTCCTTTTCGGTCGGCAACGGCTCGGCCGGCGTCGAGTTCCCGCTGGGAGACGCCGTCGACACCAACGCCCTCATGGTCGACTCGTCCAAGGCCACGGGGCTCGCCTGGAAGCGCATCGATCACAACGACCTGCTCAACAAGGGCACGATGACGCACGACCAAATCAACGCCACCATCATAGCCCTGGACACCTTTGTCGCCGTCCAGTTGGGCCAGCTCGCCACCATCGGCGCGATTATTTCTGCGTTACCGTGACAGAGAGAACCCACACCTTGTCCACTCGCCCAAAACAACACCATTGTCCCATGTTCAAACGCGCCACAGTTGTTCGCAACAAACGCAGACCCACGGCAAAGGCCGTGGTGTCTCGGTCGCTTACCGTCGAGCCGGCGCCGGCCACGGACCAGATGGAGGAGCCTCGCGGTGCTCATGGCGAGTTTCGCGGGCTGCGTGTCATGGGCACGTCCGACTTCCTGGCGCCGGTCATGCTACCGCGCATGAGCACGGTCCTCCGTGACCGCTGGGGCAACGAGTTGCCTACGGGGACGGTCATCTTCAACTCCACCGTGGGTAGCGCACAGATTCTCAACAACGGCGTCTGGCTCGACCTGCTCCCGCCGAAAAAGGGGTCTTTCGTGGTGGGCGATGGAACTGCGGGTGTCGAATTCGCGATCGGCCCCGGCGTCGTGGACACCAACGTCCTCATGCTCGACTCGTCCAAGCCCCAGGGTCTCGCTTACGCGCAGGTGGACCATTTTGACGTCGCCAACATCGGCACCATGACGCACACGGAGATTGAGGAAGCGCTGATCCAGCTCATCGTCGACCTCACCGCGACCGAGGCAGGCATCATCGAGCTCGCCGCTCGCGTGGGCATCTTCATCGAGGCCGTGGTCTTTGCCGCCTGAGTGTGTGGAGACATGTTTTTTTCTTTTTGGGAGGTTTGAGATACAAACGACACACATGCCTCGCCGCTTTCCTGTCTCACGGGCTGTCGTGGTGCCGAAAAGAGCAAGGATGCTACCGCGCACCGCCGCGCCAGGCACCGAAGTCCCGCCCATGGGGTTTCTGGGCCAGAGCGATGAGGCGAGCGTCATCGCAACCAAGCCAGGGGGTCCCTATGGCGAGTTCCGCAGAATACGCGTGAGGGGCCCGACTGACATGCGAGGTCCCATTCTGTTGCCTCTGATGACCACTGCGAAGCGCGACGCATGGGGAACCAACATGCCGCGTGGAACGCTCATCTACAATTCCACCGTCGGTAGTGCACAGATCCTCGAGTGGGACGGTATGACGTTTGCCTGGCAGGACCTACTGCCTCCCACCAGGGGCACGTTTGCCGTCGGCAACGGCAGCGCCGGCATCGCCTTCCCAATCGATGCCGCCGCGCCCGACACCCACGTCATCCAGGTGGATTCGAGAAGACCACAGGGCATCGCCTACGCGCAGGTGAACCATTACGACCTGGAAAACAGCGGCACGCTGGGAGAAAGCCTTCGCATTTTCAACACCGTCCGGCAGTTTACCAACACGGTGCTCACCACGGTGATTGCCGTCATCGCCCCGAACATCATCCAACCAATAAAGTCGCAGATCGAGAACGCCCTCAAGGAGCTGGGCAAGTCGACGACCCTGGCCGTTCTCCCCATCCCCGGCGGGGCGGACACCGCCACCCAGCTCAACGACGCCGTCGCCGAGTTCGAGTCCAGCACGTGTCGGTCATCGCAAGCGGCATCGCCGCGCTCAACGCCGAGCTCAACGCAAAGCTCATACCGTAGGGTTGAAGGGCAGGCCGAGGAACTGCATCATGTACTGCCAGACGGCGTCGTGCTGTAGGAGGCGCGCCTTGGACTTGAGGAGCGAGAGCGTCGGCAGGATGTCGCGATAGCCCAGCAGCTCGCAGAGCTTGTAAATGACATATGAATAATGCAGGAAGTTCTTTCGCGCTCCCTTGATGTGCCGGGGGCACGCATCGAACGCGGGCTCGAGGCGGCAGAAGGACTCGTAGAGGTGGGCCTCCTGTTCGGGAGTCAGGTAGGGCGGCGGCACGCCGGTGATCTTCTCGACGATCTGTGGCGCGTGCTCGTAAAAGGAGGAGAACCTCTGCGAGCAGGGGACGTCCTTGTACATCTTGTCCAGCTTCTTGAGGTACTCGCGTACCCGGATCTTGTTAACCTCGTCCATGGTCTTGCGGTTCTTCTCAAACTCGAGGCGCACGGCCGCCACCACCCACTCGGGCATTTCGACGCGCTCCTTGGCCTGCACCTGCGACAGCCACTCTTTGAAGTGGTTCTGTCACAGACGCACCGAGTTCAGTTCATATTCAAGCCTTTGTGCAGTGGTAGAGATGGAGGGGGGGGGTGAGAGAAAAGCGTACGATGCGTCGGTACGAGCTGTATGTGTAGTGCATCTTCGTGCCGAAAGGCAGAGCCGACGGGCCGTTGTCGAGCACCTGGACGGTGTGTCCGCAGGGCTTGTGCGTCACGCTCACGAGGCCCTCGCAGTCAATCTCCTCCTCGTCGTACCCCTTGCAGACAAAGGCCGCCTCGGCACGCACGTAGAAGAGGTCGGTACCGCCGCACGCCGGACAGGTCCCGTCGTTGCTGCTCTTCTGGCTGTTCGAAGTGGTGGAAGTGGCCGTCGACGCCTGGTCCGTCGTGCGCAAGGCCGCCGCGCGAGCCTCCTGGGCCACGTCCATGAGATCGGGGCCTCCGCTCCTGGCCCTTTTCGCGCCCCGCTCCTTGCCCCCGCATCCGCCCTCCGATCCCGATAGTCGGTCCAGCATCGTCATATAACTGAGGTACATGTCGCCGCTCCCGGACACGCGCCAACAGTCGACGTAGTCCGCGATATTGCCCGCCTGACCGGGACGCCCGCGCCTCGCTCGGCTGGTCGGCGGAAGGCGTCGTTTGCGCGAAGCCACACGGTCGACGCGCGTCAACGCCACCGGCTCGTCGCTGTTGGCCGCGCCGGCCACCTGTCCGACGGCCCGCGCAAAGGTCGTCCGGACCCGCACCCAGCCGTCATCGAGGAAGAACGCATCAGCGCCCGCGCCCGCTCGCCCGAGCAGGCACGATATGTCGTCCTCGGTGCACCAGGCACTCACCCGGACCGTTCCGATGTCCTTACCGCATGCCTCGTGCACGCTCGCCACCCACACGGCTTGCTCCTCGCACAGGCCGAAGCGCAGCAAATTCTCGACGGGGACCACAGCGCCGCTGGATCCCGTGCGCGCGTGGTTGCCCCGCGACAGGCGCACCTTGCGGTTGTCCAGAATGACGCTGCCGCGTCCCAGCATCTCGCCGTTTATCGATATCCACGAATAGGCCCCCTCCAGACGCTGTCCGGTCAGGCGCGCAAGCACCTGCTCGCAGAGGGCCGCCCTGGTCATCCATGCAGAGACCTGAAACCTGGCTCCACACGGCGTCACCAGACAGCACTGGGGCGCCACCGACGTGTCGCGTCGGGCCGTCGGGGCGGCGGCCGTCGGCTTCGGTTCGACCGCCGGTACCGTCGCGTCATCGCCTTCTGACGCCTTGGCGTCCGTTGCACCGAAAACGAGGGATCCCAATTCGAGCAGGTATTCGGTCTCCTCGCGACCTGTCTCAATCTCCCGTATGTGCTGGCGGAGCCGCGAAGCGCCGTCCAGGCCACGTCTTGTCTCTGCCGTCCTCGGAGGCAGGCCTTGGAGGTGTTTGTGCTCACTGGCTTGCTTCTCCATAACCTCCAAGGCCTTTTTCATCTCTGGTAGGCTCGACCGCTGTTTTTGGAACTTGTCCAGCATGCAATCGTGTACCCTCTCCAAAGCCATATCTGCAAACGTTAGAGTGCGGACCCGCGTGATCTCTCGCTCCGAGGTCAGGAGCGTCCCTCTGTGGACCGCGCAATAAAGCGCAAATGACCAAGACGAAACGTTTTCGCTTTTGCACGCAGTACCGACCGGCGGCGATGGGGAGGTTCGTTGGAAGTCACCATAAAAAGAACGGTCTTCTTGTTCAGACAGGCGAACATGGACGCGCAGACTACTCTTGCCGGCCGGCGTGGCCTCATCGGATGGTTGTGTGCCAATAGCCTCACACTGACTGTGGGGGGTTGCCTTGGAGGTCTGTTGGTGGCGCTGTGCTTTATGGCCTATCGCTATTACGCAACGACCACGCGCACCGAGCCCCCAGCAAACAAGCCCAGGCAACCCACAGAAGAACTGATACAAGAAGAACAAGAGGACGATGACGATGACGAGGAGGAGGAGGAGGAAGAAGAAGAAGAACACGAGCAGATGCAATCGGCAACGCAGCTCCAGGCGCCTTCTGCCGTGAGACAGCCTCAGCCGCTTTATCCATGGAGCGGCATGCCCGAGCAAGAGTACGTTTATGTCAACCTGCCTCTGTCGCTCGATGCATACCTACCGTCGCCTCCGTCCGCAACGATACAGCCGATGACGGATGAGGAAGACGACGACGACGACGGCGGCGGCCAAGAAGAAGAGGAGGCGGAGGGCTCCGATTCCGAAGATTCAGACACCGAAATCAATGTCGCGGAAGAAGATACAGGTGAGCCGGAGGAAGTGACAAACGCCGACACGCCATGGTGACGTCTTACACGCCGCGTTGAAAAAGGTCATTAAAAATATCGCCAAGTGTTAAGCAACCCTTATTGCATATGTCGTCTCCACCGATCACAGTCATCCCCGCATCTCTGCTCGCCTCCGTGCTGGCCATCGAGCGCGGACCCGAGAGGTGGGACACCGGCGAGGGCAAGGGGAAGCGCTGGACGGGCATCAAGAAATCGACGCCCTTCTGGCATCTGGTCAAGAAGCACTCCAACATGCCCAGATCTCACCTGGAGCCCAACACGCTCATCCCCGGCATCTTTGGCTCGCCCGATAAGCTCGGCGACGCCATCGTGAGGCTAGCCAACATCAGCATCGAGCAGCGCGCTAATCTCAGGCGTCTCAAGGGCTTCGCCAGGGAGGGTGTCCCGAGCGACAAGCGCCTCGTTACGCTCATGCACAGCCTCAACCGAACGGCCGCCGTGTCTGCCTATGCTCTGCTCAAGTACGCGGGCGATGCCGACATCTTTGATGCCGAGGCCTTCTTTACCGACGCCGTGGCGAACGCCAAGGCAAAGCTCCAGGAATTCACCGCCGACAAAAAGATCGCCGGCTGCGAGAATGGCTTCGTCAAGGGGCTGCGCGAAGTGGCCGCCTCGAAGGACGCCGACAAGCACCCTGACGCCCCCGAACCCAAGAAAAAGACGGATCTGAAGAAGAAGAAGGCCACGGCTTCCAAGAAGAGGACCATGGACGCTGTGCGCAAGGGCGTGAGCGTCCGCGCGCGCGACAGCGGCTGGTATGCGCAGACGCGCAAAAGGCTGCACATGCCCGCGTCGGAGAGCGACATCGACACGGAGGTGGCCATGCAGATCTCTGGACCTCAGTTCGTCAAGGCCATCACCCCGTCCAAGGCCCAGTTCACCGGCTCGCTCAAGAGCACGTTCAAGAAGGTGGCAGCCTTCACGGGCGATTTCGCCTCGGTCCTTCTCGACACCATCCGCAAGGACCGTTACGTGTCATCGGGCGTACCCAAGTCCTACTCTCGCGAGAACGCCCTCGAGTGTTTGGCGAGGTTCATCGACGCGCGTGGCTCGGTGACCGGCAGGCAGATGCGCGCCGGCGCTGCGGTCCGGGCCCTGGAGCTGATCGTCAAGAAGCGAGGTCTGGAGTCCCAACCGAGCAAGAAGCATGCTCAGATTATCGCCGAGTGGGCCGAGGTGGTCATGGAGAGGCTCGAGGACATGGTTTCTGGCGTGGCCACCGTCAACTACCCGGCAAACGCCTCCAACTCGAGCATTGTCCGTTCGCTGCGCAAGCTCGACCTGGAGTTCCCCAACGACCTGAAGGGCGATGCCCTCGATGACCGATTCGAACTCGACAGGCGGTACCACAGCAACAGGGTGCCTACCCGCAACGCCCATGGCAAGTTCCTCATGTCCGAGGGCGACAAGTTTGAGCTCAGGCGGCGTATCGCCAAGGGCAGCGGCTCACGCACGCAGCTTGGTCTGAACAGGGCCAGTCGTTACAATCGCTACATGACCGAAGACGGCTGGATCTAAAACACCCCCCCCCACACACACAGGTGTTCTCTTTTATTCAACAACACCTTCTTCTTCTTCTTCTTCTTCTTCTTCTTCTTCTTCTTCTTCTTCTTCTTCTTCTTCTTCACTGTCACTGTCACTGTCATTATTGGCTGCCACTGTTGTGTGACATGGTGGCGGTGTGGTAGAGAATGATTTTTATAGCGGGCGAATGTTCTCCATGACACCTCTGGCAATAAGGTCATTTGTAAACTCAACAGCCCATCGGAGGTAATCCTCATAGGTCTCACCATGCTTTCTGGCAAGCTTCCGTAACATGGGTATATCCTCTGTCTCACAATTCAACTGGCACAAGAGATGCTCCTCCTCCCCTTCAGCAAATGAAGAGCTGTTGTGTGACATGGTGGTGGGGTGTGGTAGAGAATGAAGGGTTTGTTTACGCTCGATCGCAACCAAAGATAAAACAACCATGCACTAGGTTCTTGTCCTGGTTTCGCGGGTACGCCATTCGGAGGTAGCCCGATTGCATGGCCGGTATTCGCTGGAGCCTGAATTGTCCGAGCAACGACGACATTGCCGAACGGTTGATGGAGGAGCTGGGAATATTGTTGTTGCGGCAGAATTCAGAGTAGGCCTTTCGGAATTCGTCGTAGGGTATGTAGACATCCTTGGCGCCCGGCGAGACCACCATGGCGTCGGAGTTCATGAAGGCCACCAGAGGGTTGGTATCGGCCTGGACGACCTCTCGCTGATCATGGAAGTACTGGGGCAGGACCTGGCATGGCGAGCGGTCCCAAATGCCCCGTTTCCCGTGGAGCTCCGTCAGGTCGAGGTAATAACGCAGGCCCTTGGCGATGAGGGCCGGTAACTCGGCGTAGAGCTTGTTCTGGATGGTGGGGTCGGAGCGAGTGACGGTCTCGTCGAAGCCGAACGCCAGCAGGCGCCTGGCGATGGATCCCGCCGCGTCGTCGTAGCTGGGCAGGTCGTTGCCCGCGAGGATGATCGGTACGTCCCAGGGGCGGGCGTAGACCGGGTGCTGCTTGAACTTCTCGGGCAGCTCCATCGATTCGCCCGTGACGGCGGACTGGAAGGCGGCCTGGTCGACGGCGAGCTTCTTCTTCACCTCCGGGAAGACCAACAGGAAGCACCTGAACGCGTTCGCCATGGAGAACTGCGGCTGGGTGTTGTTGGCCATGGTGTAGACGTCGCACGACTCGTAGATCCTGATGATGGCGTTGATGATGGTCGACTTGCCGGTGCCGGCCACGCCGAGCAGGTAGGGCGCCACCTGCCACTGGTCCCGCTCGTTCGTCGGGAAGATGGGCCGACCAAACACCATGGCGAAGAACCACATGCGCACGTCGCGTGACCACTTTTGCGGGGCGAGGATGGTGTCCATGACGGGCGTGGGGATGTCGTCCGGTGGGAAGCTGGCCTCCGCCCATGCGGGATCAAAGTCGCGCGGTATGTAGTTGGACGCTCCGATGTCGGGCGGCAGTTGTTCGTTGACGTGGTCGTAGTTCACAAAGTGCAGTTGGCCGTGGATGTTCTGGCGCTGGTGGTCCCTGGTGAAGGGCGAGGCATGGGGCGCCACGAGGATGCCGTTCTCGAAGGAGAGGATCCGTCGGTCCTTGGCGAACACCGGGAACTCGGCGTCGTTGTAGGATTCCTCCAGGTAGGTGGTGACGGTGGACTGGAACTTGGGCTCGTGGAAGAGGTGCCACATGTCGCCGTAGAGCTTCTTGTTGACGATCTTGCGCGAGATAAAGTCCTTGATCTTCATCGTCGCAACGTAGTGCCTCGTGTCCCGCGACTGCGAGGTGATCTGCTTCTGGCACACCCAGTCGCGATGCCGCTTCAGCTGGAAGGCGCTCAGCATCTTGAGCGCAAACATGATGCCCACCTCACTGGGCTTCAACTTGGGTTTTTTGCCCGTTTCGGGATCGGACTGGTCGAGCCACTGGTCGATGGTGAGAGCGACCCTGCCCTCCGGCATGACGTCCTCGACCAACGAAGGCACCATCTGGTAGGCGGCGGGCGTTCGCTCCTCGTTCGCGTGACGCTGCTGGTTGTCCGCTCCCTCGTCCTCCGGCGTTGCGGGACCAGCGCCCAGGCCTCTCATCCTACGCAGCGCTTCGTCCCTCGGCTCCACGCCTTGCCTGAATTCGCGCACGAGGACGTTGGAAAGCGCCATCGCTATCCGTCTGACGTTGGTCGTCAGCTCCGTGAGTTGCGCGCAGGCAGGGTCGCCGGGCTTGAGATGCCGGCCGAAGAGACCCAGGTGGTACATGGTCCTGTCCAGCGATGTCTTGAGTTGCTGGATCGACCGGGAGCGGGGCTCTGTGAGGAAGGCATCGTGCTGCCCGTCGGGCGCGAGTTCCAGGAAGGCGATGGCCGTGTCCACAGGGTTACCGTACTGAGCCTGAAGCTCCGTGAGATAGGCACACACCCTCTGGATCTCCAGCGCCACCTTGGCGCCCGTCGACTGGACGCCGGTCGTCGGTTGGTTGTGCAGCTTGCGCTTTCGGCCACGGGGAGAGCGATGGAGCTCCTCATCTCCCACCACCTCCTCATATTCACTGTCCTCCGGTGTCTCCTCCCCATCGTCCTCCTCTTCCTCCATCACCTCCTCGGAACCGGCAAAATCGTTGGGTGTCATGAGCGTGGTTTTTGGACTGGCGCCCGGGGATGTTGACTCTCCGCGGTCCCACGGGAATAATAACAAAAGAGTGGAATAGAAATCAAATACTATTTTCACACAGCCCCTTTTCGGACCTCAGTCGAACGATTTTAGTGCTAACACATGTCGTTCAAACGACCGCAGTGAATATCTCCCTCCTCCGGTATGTGTGCGCTGACTCAACGGTCTACCTTGGCCCTGTTTTATGAAAAATATAAAGAAAGAGACGACCACCGCGGGCAAGGCCCCGCGTTCGCAGTTGACCGCGAAGGGGCGAAGCAGGAAGGCGGCCACTCGGGCGATGCGGACGACTGAGGACGAAACGGCCAAGAAGAGGAGGATAATGAAGACGCTGTTTGCCGATCGCCAGCATGTGGACGTGGCCACGCCTCAGGCGCTCTACGCGCTACTGGACGAGGAGTTTGGGTTCGACCACGATCCGTGTCCGCTCCGGTCGACGACGGACGCCCTCGCCCCCGAGGCCCGTTGGGGCGCCAGCAACTTTGTCAACCCGCCCTTCAACAACATAGGGCCGTTCATCGTCAAGGCTCTCGAGCAGAAGCGGCTCCACGGGGCACGGACGGTCTTCCTCGTGCCCGCACGGCCACACACGGTCTATTGGAACGATCACGTCTACCCACACGCCGACGAGATCCGCTTCTTCAAACGCAGGATCGCGTTCGAGGGCTACACGACGCCACACGTGGTGCCGATGTGTCTCATCGTCTTTGGACGAGCAGCCAACCCGCCGGCCGCCATGCCCCCGCAGTACCGCTACTTTGCCTGTCGCTCCAAGCAGTTCAAGGAAGAGTCCGTGTAATAAAGAGAGAAGTCAACGTACGCACGCATGCGGGGGGGGGGAGGGGAATCGCAGAAAGCCCGTCACCTCCCCGGCGCTTTTGTTTTGTTTTTTTTGCTGCAAAGGAACAAAGACGCCCCGATGAAACAGCACACAAGCTCCCACTCTCTCAGAACCCAGCACGACCCCCTGTCACGGCCATCTCCATCAGGACAGGCCGAGACGGCGAGTCGTCCACCTCCTGCGAAACCCAAGAAGGACCTGCGGCACCGTCAGGTGGTCCCCGAACAGGCGCCTACGCCGCTGGTGACCACGACCGTGGTAATCGACAGTCGCGACCGCAATCTCGGGACTTACAAGTCGGCCAACAGCTTCCGCATCCATCTACCGACCCCGTTTCTCGGCGTGAGGTCGGTCGAGCTGGTGGAGGCCATCGTCCCGGTGACCCCCGCGGACACGGCCGAGCCCTACGTCATCCTCCGCTGTGATAGGATCCCGCTGTTGCGCCAGGGCGAGCCCACCAAGTCGAGGGACGACGACACGCCGGCCTTCCAGCCCGTGTCCCAGGACGCGCTGGCCCACATCTTTCTCGGGGACCCGTCTTTTTTCGACGGCAAGCCGTTTGCGCACTGGCTGCCGCACGGCATGCGAGCCATCAAGCGTTTCCCACAGCCCCTGGCCTCCCTGTCGGACATTGACGTCACCCTCACCACCCGCTCCGGCGGCGACTCCATTCCCTACCCGCTCGCCGAGGAGACGGCACCCGCCATAGCCGCCCACAACAACGTTGTTTTGACCTTTGAGGTGGTGAGCCGTGTATGAAAATGGAAACACGGCCGCTCTGAAGAACCCTTTAGAGCCACCGAGCCCCGTGTGGTCCATTGGCGACGACCATGCGGCCATTTGACCACTTTGTATTACAGACAATCTGGCCGCTTTGATCTATCACTTGACCATATCCTTCTCTGACGCCGCGTTTCCATTCGCCAGCGTAAGCGCCTCTTTTGTTGCGCGAGCGCGCTAGGCCATACCCATGAGGCACCATGAAGCCGGCGTTGTAAAAGACTTCGCCAAAGTAGTCCATGTCAAACCAGTCCTCGATGTTGGCCGGTGAAATGAACCGGCAACCGCTGGGCTTCCTTTGCGCCAGACACAGCCATCGCCAGTTTTTCCCGTGCTTAGCGTGCTCGTCATCAGGAGGCGGAGGCGGAGGGCCAAAAAGGCGAAGGTGGAGCTGGCGCCACAGCGCGTCCTCGTTGACAATGGCGTGGAAGCGCACGCATGTCATCGAAAAGCGCGTGAGGTCAGGGATAGAGTTGATGCACCCCGCCATAAGAAGCAAAATCTCGTCAGGCAAGGTGTCCATCGGCCTTTGTGTATGAGAGACAAAGAGATAAAGAGAGAGAGAGATAAAGGAGACATTATGGAAACGCCCAGCCCATTCTTGGGACGACAAGCACTTGCACTGGAGCGCTGCTATTGGTCGGCCATGAAAGCCATGAAACTGGTGGAAAAACTAGAGGTTGCAAAACCCCTTATGACGTTAGAGCGTTAACTCGTCCACCAAGATTCCCAAAACCGGACGCGCCGCAAAACTGGACGTACCGTGTTCGGCTGTAAAATTGGAGCGTTCCGCATCGAGGACGACGGCACGTGTGTTCGGCTAAACGGCAATCTTACATGATGGGATAACGCCATAACGCCATAACGTTTTCTATGACTGGCTCAAACACGCCAGTTTTCATGGCTTTCATGGCTCGCCCTTAAGGTGGCTGGTG
>CDFJ01209734.1:0-10736 GCA_000826505.1 Acanthamoeba pearcei
GCTACGTCACGTGCTACGCCGAGTGGCAGTACCCACTGTTTGTGCTGCTGGGCGGCTTCCTCGCACCGTTCCCGCTCCTGCTCGTTCTCCTCCGCCGGTGGCTCAGCAGCCGGCAGCGCCGCCTGGGCAGCAGCGCCGCGGGCTGGGCGGTGCTCCACGTGCTCGAGGGTCCGTACGCGCGGGGCCGTACCTGGTGGGAGAGCGTGGGCATGCTGCGCCGGCTCGCCCTGCTGGCCGTCGCCACCTTTGTGCCCGACCCGATGTGGCGCGCGCTGGGACTCGCCGCTGGCTGCCTCGTCGTGCTCCTGTCGCATGCCTACTTCCGCCCCTACGCCGACCGGTACTATGGATGGGCCGAGACGCTCTTTCTGTGCGACCTGACGCTGGTCGCCGGGTTCCAGATCCCGCAGGCGACCTTTGCCGCCCTGGGCCAACCGTTCGAGGGCAGCGCCGCCAAGGCCATCTCCTACCTGCAGGAGGCGCTAGCTCTGCTGCCGCTGGTCTTTTGCGCCTACGTGCTCGTGCGCCGGTACGGTCCGCCGCTCCTCGACTGGCTCTGGCGCAGGAGGTGCACCGTCTTCCAGGGCGGCGAGGACGCACGCCAGGACGACACGGACGCAGGTGGCCAAGAAGGGCGCAGCAAGCCCCACCGCCGTCAGGCTGCAGCCGACGACGACGACGAGGAGGAGGAGGAGAGGCTCCTATCAGACGACGGCGCCGAAGCGGGTGCAGAGGATGAAGACAAGGCGTCGATGCACCACAGCAACGAGGACAGCCCAAGCCTGGCGAGACTGATTGAACTACAAGTGGGGCGCTTCTCGCAGTACCTTGACGCGCCGTCCCTCTGAGGGTCACTCCGAGGCCGCTGACCACGAATAGACCGTTGAAATAGTTCAACCCTTTTGATGCGGTGGGCCCAAAAGCGTGTGTGTGTGTGTGTGTGTGAGACGAGCAAACCACGACCTGTCACAACGAGTAAGGGGGGAACCACAACTCGCGCTCGCCTCGCACAATAATCGCCGTATGAACGGAGAGAGTGACTGGGTGGCGCCCACTGGGGGCCGCGACACCAGGAGACCTGTGAAGGCTAACAAGAGTTTGAGCAGTAACCAGAAACAGCAGCAGCAGATTGAGCGACCAGCCTGTGCGGTGCCATTCTCTCCATGACAACATGCTTTTGTTGGTTGGTTTGAGGGCACCTTTGGGGGGGGGAGGGGGTTACAACAGGCAGCGCCATCAGATGGAAGGTACTGCCCAGTGAAGGAGCAAGGGGAAGGAAGGCCCTTTGTGCTTCTGGCTGTGTTGCAGATTGGTTGCCTTTTTCCCTCCCTTTTTGTTTTTGGTTTTTCTCTTGTCTTTGTGTCAACCAAGGTGCTTGAGTGAGACAAGACCAAGGACAAGCAAGGAGAAGAGTCTCCCCCAGCAAGGGGTTGGTGTTGAGCAAGGGGTTGGGCCTTGCTCTTGGCTCTTTTTTACTGGCCTCACCCCCCATTGGTCATGTTATTTTTTTCCCACTGAGGGGTTGCTGGCTTTTCACCACATCACCATTAGCACAAAAAACTCAAGTCACAAGCACACCTCACTGCCCTCACCACCAAAACAGGCCAGCAAGGGGTTGGCCTTGCTTTATCCAGCCTTGCACTTATTGGTCGCGCTTTTTTGCCGACCTCAAGGGGTGTCGCCGGCTTTTCACCACCACCCCGGAATCTTTGGGTTTTCTGGCATCCGTAAATCGACCCCGGTATGAGTCCGCTGATGACGTCCTCTAAGGCCGGGGTTTTGTCGGAATTCCTGCCGACCGAACAAGGCAGAATAAAAGGAAAATCCCGACAGGCTTTGGGTGCGTGCGCGAATCGAACTCGAATTGTGCATTCCAGAGCGACTGCAAGTGCGACCAATTCGTATTCGCACTCGTATTCGGGTTCGGGTCCGAATGGCTGGTTTTATCCGACTATTTCTGTTTCCATATTGATTTTATTCTGTTTATTCCAGCGGTTCGATTCCGACTGTGACCGGTTAGTAGCCGCAAGCACTGAGCACACCTCACCACTTGCCCCAAACAAACTCGCCTCTGCAGGACCAGGGAGGCCGAGCCAATCAAATTGTTCGCAGTTGGAGCAGAGGCAAACAACACAACACCCCCCCAGAGAGGCCAATTGGCTCACGATGGTGCGCCAGAGCGCGCGAGCACGCTTTCGTGTCGGCTCATAGATAGACGTCCGGCATTCCTCTGCGCGCCATTGTACACACTCCTGAGTTCGCTCTCCCCAAGTGCATTAACCATCCATCTGGGTAGAATACCCCCGACACCAACACCACCGACTACGACAAGCCCACGATGACGACGCCCTCCCAGGCCGGGCCCACCACCATAACGACCAGCACCAGCAGCGGCTTGCCGATGACCTGGCCACCCACCTCCTCGGGCGGGAAACGCCGTCGGCGCTTGGTGCCACACGCCGAGGCCGCGGTGGAGCGCACCGACATGGCTGACGACAACCACAAGAGGAGGAAGAGGCGGACGGCACCATCTGTCGATGACGACCACCGCGCACATAGTACCGCCGTCACCAAGGCGCTTGCCGAGCCCCATGCCGGAAGCCCGCCGAGATGCTGCATGCCGTGCTGTCCCGTGTCGACGACCTCGATCTCCCGGCGTGCCTCTTTGTGTGCCTGGGCTGGGCGCAGACCACCACCGGCAGGGCCGCGCACGCGGCGCGAGCGCTGCTGTCTCGGTGCGTGCTCAGCCAGCGATTGGCCGCCGAGGGCCGGCTGGGCTCCCTCCAGTGGGCGCGCCTGACCTTGCGCATCCCGTGGGACGCGACTACCGGGAGCATGGCAGCCACCTCGCGCTCCTCCAGTGGACGCGCAGGCAGGGCTGTCCTTGGGACGCGGACACCTGCAGCATGGCGGCGCGGGGCGGCCACCTCGCGCTCCTCCAGTGGGTGAGCGACAATGGCTGTCCGTGGGACGCGGGCACATGCAGCCAAGCGGCACGAGGCGGCCACCTCTCTAGCGCAAAAAAGAAAGAAAATTCTCTCCACCCACACCCAACCCAATTTATGCGAGCGGCTTATTGCGAATGCGAACCAAATGCGGGTGCGCTGTAGGAACTTCGCGTGCGCACTCGCATTCGGCTTCGCAACTTGTTACCAATGGTCGATTTCTAGGCTGTTTGTTGCGCGCCGGTTCGATTCCCACCTGTGCCGACTGAAGTCGCAGTGGACGTCAAAATTGCCCTTGAGAAAGCCTGAACCGAGCAGTTGCCGCTGTGGACCCCCATTGAACTGGCCAGATTCAGGGGGAAGTAGGTGACGATGTCCTGGTAGTTCATGTACAGTTGCTGGTTGATCCAGCACACCGTGTACGCCTCCAAGTACCCACTGTGGAGACAGAGTATCACGAGGGCAAGGACGCTGGCGAGCAGTAAGAAAATGGTCGGCATGGTATGCCCGGACTCTGGGTGGATGGTGGTGGTTGTCGTGTCAAGGTGTCAAAAGGCTGACGAAGGAGGATGCTTCCTCCGCGGTTCCTTTTTTTCTACACTGGAGTTACCCGGTCATTAACTAATGGGTGGACTCAGAGGCAGCCTGCCCACTACCTCCGCCACAGCCCAGTTTGCAGTGCCCTGCTTGTGGGATCAGTGATAGGTGAGCGATGGAAGTGCCACAACTAATTACCAGTAAATCGCTAGCCGCTCCTGTCCTGCCAATTATTGAGAGCGCCTGGCTGAGTGGGTTGTCTGCGCGGGATTTGAACCCATGCTGATTGCCTATGAGTAGGGCACAAATCAATTCGGAGGTCACACTCGGATTCGCATCGGGGTTCGCAGTCACATTACGAGGCCAAATCGTACATGGTTTAGAATGCGTATACGCATTCTGCCAGTAGTGGCCCGCAGGCCCAGAGTATATGGCGGAGAAACCGTGGGCCATTGGATAGCATAACCCTCAAGCACTCCACCACAGAATAACCTCCATGGAGGCGTTGGCAGTGGACTGGCAATGTGTTGCAGCCATGCCTCTCCCCTTTACGCCCTCCTCCCTTAGCACGACAAGGTGTAACCCTATCATTTCTGCGACTTGGCCATCCACCGATCGGCACACAGGTTTCCACATCCGTTGCACAGCCTGTGGGCTTGATTGGG
Organism: Acanthamoeba pearcei; assembly: GCA_000826505.1. Lineage (NCBI taxonomy): Eukaryota > Discosea > Longamoebia > Acanthamoebidae > Acanthamoeba > Acanthamoeba pearcei. The sequence goes on from CDFJ01209734.1 coordinate 4,148, forward strand.
GTGGAGGAGAAGTACGGAGAGGTAAGACGAGTTGCAACCGCAGGTAGCACACCGGGTGGGGGCGATGAGAGTGAGGGAGCAGGGGTACGTGGAGGAGCCGGCTGATCCAGTTTGCCATTGGCTGGTGTATTGGACGTGGGACACGTATGACAATAACCCAATCCCACTCTATCTTCCAGGGGGGGAGTGAATGCGAAGGCCCACATGCTTCCGTGCTGCAAGGGTCGACATGACCTCTGTCTGTCATCACCTCCCATCCAAGCCCCTTCAAAATATGGCTCCAATACTGGCTCTGCTAACGGGGCCTTTGCACCTCTGGCTAAGATCGTTGTTAGACACCTGGAACCTCGATGTCAATGGTGGCAACCTTGGCTTCGTGGAGGATTCTTTTGCCGCCTGCACCAGCCCAGTACAGTGTTCTGTCTCATTGGTCGCTCCGTACTGTATCTGTTGGACACAATTTCCACAGCATGCAGTGGATCGTGGTCATCTTTTGGCACATAGGCGGAGGAGCCTCGCGCTCCTCTAGTGGGCGAACGCAAACTGCTGCCTGTGGGACGAGCGCAATCAGAGTGCGGCCTCAAGGCCACGAGGTGACTTTATTGGTAGGAGCCAGTTGTGGTGCAGGTGAGTTGGGGATGACTAGCAGGAGTGGTACCCAATGACTAATCTGTCCAATATCGTCCCAATGTGTTTCTACTCCCCCTTCTCTTCCTGCTGCGTCTCTGGAGGATTCGCCATCTCATGATCTGTTCCAGACAAGAGCATCAGCATTGGGCGCGGGAGTATCTGCTACCACCCTTTCTGGAGGAGAAGGGAAAGAGCTACCTGCATTAATGTCGGTATCGAGAGCTTGGACCAAGTCGGCCAGTGCGTCAACTGCGAACCAGTCATGATCGGGGAACTCAGTGGCAAGAGCAAGCTCGGCGGATGCAAGAGCGGGCTCATCGATCTTCCTCTTCTTATCTGCCCTTTGCTGCTGTGCTTTGGGCATTGCAAACCGCTCGGGCGCCGGTGGGGGTGGGAACGCTGGGGCTGGCTCTGGGGGAGGAGCCACCTGATGGTCGGCTGGTGCTTCATCCGCTGCGTTGGCCAAGGGGGTGTGTACTTAGAACAATCCTATTGGTCGCCATACCCAGGCCAGGGAGAACAGATGAGGATAGGGACTGAATGAAGGGATGGCCAAGATGTTGGAGGGCACGTCGCGCAGGGGTATCATGGTGTACAACTACGAGAAGAGGGCCATCGACGAAGAGAAGGAGGCTGAAGAAGTCCGCGATAATTTGCTGCAAGAGGCAGTGGGTATAGCTAGCAATGACGATGATGATGATGAGGAAGAGGAAGAAGGGTTGCGCAGGTCGGTCTCTCGGCTTCAAGTTTCGAGTCCGACCCTTTCTGCACTCGTTAACGACCTTCCTGGGCAATACACTGTCGTTGGTGTCCCTAATCCTAGAGAAAACCTGCTTGCTGGAAAAGAGAACAGCAAATCGATAACCAATGGGAAGGGACCGAGCGAAAAGGCCAAGACCTTCCCCTTGCTCTTGCTCCCGGCTTGCTTTTTTGGCTCTTGGGCCTTTCGTCCCGCCAGGCGGAAAAAAAAAGCCTGAGAGGTGTCAACCAATGTGGTGAGACCAAGGCCCAAGAGCAAAAAAGCAAGGCCTTCCCCTTCCCCTCCCCTTCCCCTTGGTGGCCTTGCTTTGCGCGCTCGGCTTCCAGCCTCATTGGTTCCCCGCCCTCAGCAAGAGAAAATAAAAACCCGCTAGAATAATTGACCAATGAGATAAGGCCTGAGACGAAAAGCCAGGCCTTCCCCCGTCCGGTTCTCGCCCTGGAAAAATAACTAAAAACAAAAACTGGGCACGGATGTGGAGGAAATGTGTCAGTAACCATTTTCTTTCGCTCTAATTATAAAGGAAATGGTCTCGCAAATACAGTCAGTAATTTTCGTTCGCAAATATTGGACAGTCACACGGACAAGGGTCTGGCTTCGCAAACACAAGTTGGTACGCGATGGAAAGGTCGATGTCAAACCGAACACACTTCGCTTTCGACAGAGCAGTCCCAGCAAGTTCAAGCGTTTTGCCTTGAAAATCAAGCGCGTCAAGCCGATGGATTTTTGTAAGCACTCACTTTGGGCGTGATTCCTCGAGTGACTAAATTGATCACTCACTTTGCGAACGCAGTGACGGCTAGGCAAGAAGGTGACTAGGGCGCAGAAACCATTCTACCACCAAACGCCGCTTACACGATGGACCCCACACACGACGATAACTGTGACGAAATCTACGCTATTCTTCACGCAGTGCAAGAGCGCTGCCACGAGGAGCTTACTGGTATGCCTGCGGACGTACCGAACCCCATCGTTGACACACAAGAGCTACTCGACGCTGTGCAGAGAGTCCAGCAGCTAATCCAGGCTATCGCGCCCGAGCCTGGTCACGCCAACAGCGCCAACATGTAAAGTCGCTTGCACATAAAGCTTGCGTTTATTTTTTACTTTTCTTTGTGATAAGGCAATGACCGAGCTGATACTCAAAAACAATGCCATTTATGATCACATTTTATCAGCCATATAACAATCCTCTGCTGAAGACGGGCATGGCTCGTGTAAGAAGTAACAATCGCCGGTGGTGGAGAGTCTTTTCATTTTTCAGATAAATGAAGGCCCAATATCTGTCAACTGGCCAGGCGGTCGCTCTCCCTCCACCTCAGGCCGTTCACGGTGGGCTGACCCGCCTGGGCTGAAGCAGGATCCTGCGGGAAGGAAGCGAACATGTTAGCCTCGTCAACAGTACATGCAGGCACCGTAGGTGGGTCTTGAAGAAATGGGAGGGTAGGCTTGTACTTGCGCCTTCCCCTGCACCTTCTGTTCTGCTCCGCCCAGGACACCGTTGGCATCGCACGGTTTCATGTGGCGGCGCCGGTGGGCATCAGAGGCTTCAGCATTAGGGTGCTGTGGCTCCACGCCTCGGGCTCCTTGAATGAGAGTCGGCCTGGCCGCTCCGTTGACGTAGAGGCTGCCATAGTGACGGCTGGTGGGCCTGCTGTTGAGGCGGGCGCAGTGGCGCACAAACAGGCTGGCTGAGGAGAAGACCAGCACGGCTAATCGATCGAGCAGCAGGGCCTCTGGTGACACGCCAAGTGCAATGGCTATGTAGCAAAGCAAGGGAACAGCAAACCGTTTCTCTGCCAGCACGTTCCAGTCGATGTTGAATCCATGTTCTCCTTGGTGCTGGTGGCGAGTAAGATCTTTTACGTCATCCTTTGGCCCTGGGAGCCCGCTCATATCCTCCACGATGCTCATTCCTAGCGGGGGCTTATCCCCAGTTTTCCCAGATATCCCTCCTTGCCTCTCACCTCGCCCTCAAAACCGTTTCTGTGCCCGAGGTCCATACGCACCGCCCGATGATCGCAGGGTCACCGTGGCATTCGATCGCATGCTGTTGGCGATCACAACAATGGTGACATCAGTCATTTTTATCCTGCTCCTCTAGATGATCCTGTGCACTCTGTACGCATTTTTAGCTTACGCTATGCCAACCGTGCCTACCAATGCACGTCGGCGGCCAGTGCTTATCTCTTTCTTCGCCTGTGCCGTGACTCCTCCTCCCTAACCACTATGACCACACAGGCAGGGTTGTGACCGCGATGTTATTCTTTGTTGAGAGGCCATTCGGCGACTTGCCATCCACTGGTCGGACTTCTAGTTTGTATGGCTTGGCTCCACCGGGGGACATATCGGGTAGGAGCCAGTGGGCGAGGAGAGAGTGCATCACGCACGGTGATGGGAGATTGCGGGCTGCTCACATGCCAAATTGAAGTGGTCCTTTGTTCAGCCCACCGTAGGAATGACCCAACAGAAATGGTGCTATGAACCACAACGGGTACACCCGGTGCCTTGTCTCATCCCCTGCCGAGTCTACCGCGTGGTGAGACGTGACACTTCCCACCTGTTGGCACCTTGTACAGTTGGCTCCAGCTGGCAACAGTGAAATCCCAATTTTTTCCGGAGACCAAGTCGGAGGAGGGGTCCGGTAAGCCAAGTGCGGGAGAGGGAAAGCAAAGGCCCACCTGCTTCTGAGAGGCTACGCTCAACATGATCTCTGCCTGTCAACCCCGCCCATGCAATCCTCACCAAAGATGGCTCCAACGGCCCTGTGGGGTTCTTAGCTGGGTTTGACAGCTGTTATGTACCACGGGGATGCCGCCAGGGTCCGCAATTTAGAGGTGAGTCTCTTCTCTTCCTTTGGCCACACCCTACCATCGCCATTGACATAGCTATTGGACGACGCAGTCGCCTTCCTTTTCAGGTGGTTGCCCCTCCAAGGGTACCAGTGCCACGTCTACAATGTGTGGACAATGACGCCTCGCTATCCATAAGGTCAACTGCCGTAGACAGGCTGAAGTGGCCTGTTTCTGCAACCTCATTGCTATCCATCATGATGGTGAGTATCAGTGGCAATTCCTCGCTCCTTAGACATCTACAGAGAGAGCGGCTGGAAGGTGGTGCTGGTGATGGGGCAAGGAGTTGTTGGCCTTGCCTTCCCCTCCCGTGTTAACACTCATTGCCCGCTTTTTTAGCTCTTGACACTAAAGTGGTCGTGCCGGGTGGGGGTGGGGCAGGGAGGATAGGCCAGCCCCTCACTCCCCACGCCTACAGGTTGAGCAAGGGTTCCTTTTTGACTGCCTTGCACCCATTGGTCGCGCCCACCACCACCACCACCACCACCAAGAAGACCAACCAGGCCTGCAACAGCAGCGAGCAAGGGGTGGAGCAAGGAGTAGGCCTGGCTTTTTCACACGTGAGCTACCCTTGCACCCATTGGTTGCGCTTTTTTGCCGACGGAAAAGAGGTCGCTGCTTTTCGCCACACGTACCATTTCCGCAACAAAGCTTTGTTCCTAGCACACCTCGCCACCAAGACCACGGCAGCAGCAAGAGGTAGAGCCCAAGGGGTTGGTTGGCCTTGCACGCTTTTGCCCAGCCTCGCACCCATTTTTTTTTTTTTTTTGCAACCTCGCACCATTGGCCTTTTTGCACCTCGCTGCCCACCACCCTCACCTGCAAGCCTCAACCACCAAGGGGTTGAGTTGAGCAAGGGGTTGGCCTTGCTTTTTGGCAGCCTTGCACCCATTGGTCGTGCTTTTTTGCCGACTGAAAGGGGTCGCCGGCTTTTCACCATTTGCACCCAAAAACTCGACTGAGTCGCGAGCACACCCCGCTGCCCACCACCACCACCAAGAAGACCAACCAGGCCAGCAACAGCAGCGAGCAAGGGGTTGGCCTTGCTTTTTCACGCATGAGCCAGCCTTGCAACCCATTGGTCGCGCTTTTTTGCCGACGCCATCGTAGTCGCCGGCTCTGCCACCTCACCATTTGCACACAGCGGTATGAAAACAGAATTTTGCACGATTTATGGCAGGCAACTTTCCAAGGGCAAACCTGAGCCTGAATGTGATGTGAATACAGCTAACTCGCAGTTCCATTCAGCTCTGGTTGGCCTTCCCACAAGAGTGCTTAGGGTCTGGGTGAAAAGGGGGGCAGTGTGTACAACAGATGATGTATCACTTCTCCTTCTGCCTCGTCTTGGCCTTCCTTGTGGAACCCAACCTGGATGTGGTGAGGACCCAAGCCCAACTCAGTGAGCCAGCGCCTGATGTGTGGCCACTGCAGGCAGTGGCTCCTGTGGCGATTGGCCTCCCTCTTTTTTGTTTTCTCTCCTGCCCTGGCTGCGCCCTCGTCATCGTGGTGTGGGCGCTGCAGTGGTTGTCCTTGCGACCACGCACCCCACCATTTTGGGGGAATGTGGCCACCGCCAAGACCATGTGGCCGGATGCTTACTACCCTGACTGACTGCAGTCGGCTGTTGATCCTGGCGTCTTCACCCAGAGGTTGGCAATGGATGAGTTGTTGTGGCGCCAGCAGTGGGGTTGCAGCCCTGTTGCTGAGGCTCCAAGTGGTCATCCGTACATTGCCGTCGTCATTGCCATCATCGCTGTTGTTGCTCTCCTGCTTGGGCTAAGCGCAGCCGCCGCCTCACAATTGGCACCAGCACTGCGTGGTTGATGCGAACAATGCCCACCCCAAGATGATGGACATCAAAATGAGGCCACGCTGGTTGCCTTGGTTCCCTTCTGGTTTGTTGGGCAGCAGCTGAGGCCAGGGGGTGCGTTCGTCACTGGTGCCTCCAGGGACTCTTCCCTCCTTGAAGAAGCCATTGTGGTGTGGACATGGCCCTTGATCCACAGCGTGCTGGAAGGGGCAACATGGAGGCTGCTTCCCTGGCAGTAGTGGCCCCACGAGTTCCGCCCTAATACCCTCACAAACTACCCCATTCTCCCCCCTATTTTCCTACTCAACAAGGGCAGCCAGAGCCTGGCGGCCTTCTGGTGCGTGCTTGTGGTGGGCTCATCAGACCATGGCCATTTTTCTGGGATGGCTCTGGGTGAGAGGTACCTCCACACATCCACACTTCCCCCTCTTCCCTGTCCCTCGCCCCCCACCATCACCCAAACCTTCCTACATGGGGCACCTGCACACCTCATGTCCCCTCCTCCCTTAGCCCCCTGCCCCCCACCATGACCTTCTT
>CDFJ01209967.1:0-10353 GCA_000826505.1 Acanthamoeba pearcei
ATAATAATAATAAACGACCTTGTCTTGGGGCTCACCAGAAGGAGGGTGACCGAAGCAGGGAGTTCTCGAAGCTGTTGAGCTCCCACTTGTAGTCGAAGTAGGACACCTTGAGCCGATCGGCGTTGGTCGCGATGAAGAGCTTGGTCGCCGGGCTGGTCTCCATGTAGGCCAGGATGTAGTTGATCACGCTGCCGTGCTGCCGCGCGATCGCGTCCCGATTCCACTCGAAGATGGGCGACAGCTTCAGCGAAAGGCTGTTCCTGTCCAGCGACAGCCCCTTGCCTAACCCCCCGCCCAGCCCCCAACCATCGCCCATCACCGCAGACGATCAGTGGTCGGCGCGGGGCTCAACGCGGGCCACAGTGGCGATCACTGCGCGTGAGGGCTGCGTACCGGTGTCATTGAGGTACAGGGCGGCGGAGAGGTTCATCTGCGCGTCGAGCGTCTGCGGGAGGTAGGCGGTGTTGAGGAGCGAGGGACACGACACGCACGCGCTCACCATGCACGACCACGTCCGCGAGTCGTTGAGGCTCCCGACCACCGCCTGGATCTGGCGCAGCGTGTAGTCCCTGTTGCCGATCTTACCCACCGCCACGTCCCAGTTTTTCTTTAACCACACATCGCACACGCATACACACGCACGACACGACACGAAGTCAGACCACGTGCAAGGCCGTTATGGGGTGATGGCACAGTACCTGGCCAAGCCCGCCGAGCGCGCGGATGCTCCGGGCGGGCCAGCAGAACTTGCCGAACACCACGCGGCACGGGTTGTTCACCACCTGACGCACGGCGAACGCGTTGTACGCGTTCTGCGCATCATCGCGCACACATGTCTCCGGCGTGAGAAAGCCGCGCGTGGCCCGCAAGCTGAACAAAAGCCTGGTTTGGTTTGGTTTGAGGAGCGCGGCGTACGAGCCAGAAGGCCAGCGTCTCTTCTCGCGAGCCGGACAGCGTGGCGGGGTCAAAGTCGGCCAGCTTGTTGAGGTAGTTGGCGAAGTCGGGGTCGGCTCGGCGACGCAAGGTCTCGTAGTCCACCACCGTCTCCTGTATGCCATCGATCTTGGCTGCGCGCCATTTCTTTATGGATTAATAAATAAATAAATAAATAAATAAATAAATATACAAATTAAATCTTTAAATGATAATTAATAAAGGGGGGGCACAGCGAAAGAACGAAGGGAAAGCGACAAAGAACGAAAGCGAAGGGTTGGGCGGGGAGGGAACCAGTTGAGGAGTAGGACTGGAGGACGCGTGTCCATAAAGTGTGATCGAACCCCGCCGGCGCTACTGGCGAGGGCGTCACGTCGCTCGCCGCGGCCACGAGCGAGGCCGCGAGCACGAGGAAAAGAAGACAGGGCAAAAGCGCCGTGTGGCATCGTGCCCGTCGCTCCATGTTTGTTTTGCTGTTTCAACTCAGAAATCTCCTTTTCTCTTTCTTCCACTACAAGGAAATCCTTTTCTCAGATTTTCTTTTCTTCCACATGCAAATCATTTCTTCGAAACCACAACACCAAAGCGAAACATCAGATGAAGAGGAAAAGGGAGGGACCCAGGGCGGAAGAAGATGGGCAAGACGGGGAGGTGGAGCTGGCGGCTCCCGACAAGGTCCGACCACGAAAAGAGGAGGGTTGTAACTCCGTCGGCGCAGGTCACATGGACCACCTGCCCGTGGAGCTCGTGAGCCTCGTACTGTGCCACGTCGACCGCCTCTCTCTCCCCGTGTGCCGGGACGTGTGCCGAAAGTGGTCGGATGCACTCGCCGCCCATTGCCTGCCCGACGGCGCCAGGGCCGGCTGCGCTGACGATGGCATCGGAAAGACCACTACGTTGGCCGATGCTGCGGCCGAGGTGGTGGCCGACGAGGAGGACGGCGAGGAGAACTACTGGAACTATGCGGGGCGGCTGGCGGCTGGCGGCTCACGGCCGGCTGACTGTGCTGCAATGGACCCGCGCCCAGGGCTGCCCGGTGGAGGACGAGATCGAACACGCCCGTGGCCACGCGGCCAGGACAGGCCACCTCCCAGTCCTCCAGTGGCTCTACGACGTTGTCGAAAACAACGAAGCTGACGACGACGATGAGAGCGACGGTGACGGTGATGACGACAGCGCTGCCACAGCCGAGCAAGCGGCCAAGGGCGGCCAAGTGGCGGTGCTCGAGTGGCTGCGGGACCGTCGGGGCTGCGCATTCGCTGACGCCAGGCTGTGCGAGCTGGCGGCCGAGCAGGGCCAGCAGGCGGCGGTTCAATGGCTGCGCGCCAACGGCTGCAAATGGGACGAGCGCGCGTGCTACGCCGCGGCCCACGGCGGCCACCTCGCGCTGCTGCAGTGGCTGCGCTCCGAGGGCTGCCCCTGGGACCGGCGCACCTGCTCCAACGCGGCCCACGGCGGCCACCTCGAGGTACTGCAGTGGGCTCGGGCCAACGGCTGCCCCTGGGACGAGAGCACGTGCACCGACGCGGCCTTCGGGGGCCGTCTCGAGGTGCTGCAGTGGGCCCGGGCCAACGGCTGCCCGTGGGACAGCCAGACCATCCACGCGGCTGAAGAAGAAGGCCACGACGAGGTGGCTCAGTGGCTGCGCGCAAACGGTTGCCCAGAGTGACGCACCTTCTCCTTGGAGCAATCTATCGTGTCAAAGGGCAAACTCGTTTACTGCCTCTCACCACGGTCTGGTGGAGCGGGGGAAAGAAAGGGGATGTGGGGGGTGGGGGAACATAGTGGGGGGTCTCCCGGGAGTGGGTGCTGTGGGCCGCACTACCCGGGAGGGGGGTGACTGCTGCTGGGATGGTGCAGCGCAGTCGTTGTTCTGTTTTCGTTTGCACCCGGCTCACGTCGGTCGGTGACGTGCCCGGGGCGCGAGGGTGAATGAACCTGCGTGCCATGTAGCGCGGTGGTGGTGCGCTCTCTCGGGCTGGCTCGACGCAGAAAGAAAGGCCCTCGTGATGATGATGATGATCCGTGGTGGTCGCTCGGAGATGACTGGTCTCCGGTGGTGCGAAGCCCATCGCGATAGATCGGTCGGACCGATTACGCGGGCTTCGCGCGACCGCCTCTTGTGGTCCGCGCGGGTCAGACTTGTCGCGCGCGGACCAGGTCCTCGCACTCTCGCCCACGGGCATGACTGGCTTCGAATCGTCGACGTCTTGTGAGTCGTCGTCGTCGGTGTCGTCGATGTTGTCGTCATCGTCGAAGCCGTCGTTGTCGTCGTCGAAGTCATCGTCGTCGACATGGCACCGTTGCATGGTGTGCCCGTGGGGTCTCGGAGTGCCTCCTGTACGGCCCAAGCAGAGGCGCTAGCGTAGCAGTAGTGGTAGCGCCTCTCTAGGCTTGGCCGTTGTCGCCTCTTCTTCCTCCTCTTCGTTGCTCCGCGGGCTCAGGTGGTTCTGGTGGGCGAGGTTGGTTGGTTCTCCCGCGGCGAATCGGAGCAGTCGAGCAGTTCGGGTTCTCGAGAAGAAGTTGGCGAAAGGAGCTTCCGCCCCCGCGAGGGAGTCATCGATGGGTTCTCGCGGGTGTGTGCTGTGAGGCGGAAGGGGATATCTCTCTCTCGTCGTTGTGGTTCGAACTGTGGTGGGTGACGGAGAGAGCCAGCCTTTGTAGCCCAAGGTCGGGGGCGCGTTCACTCGCAAACGCGCGCGCCCGGGACGACGTGCGGTGGTGGTGCCGGTGGTGGTGGTGGTGGTGGTGGTCCACACACTCGGCAGCACGTCGCCGTGGGGATGGGTACAGCCGACGCTGGATCACGGCCTGGATTGAATCGAGAGAAGGGGTATGTAGAGCCCTCGTTGTCCCTCGCTGCCTCGTCTCTTATGCGCCTCGCCGCCTTGTGAAGCCTGGTTATGTATCAGGAATGCGTGGTATGCGCAGCGCGTGCGGTCGTGCGTGTGCGTGTGCGTGTGCGTGTGCGTGTGCGTGTGCGTGTGCGGTGGAAGGTGACGTACGCGGCGTGGTCGTCATGATGGATCCTGCTGGTGACGGTCATGGGCGACCGTCCACCAGTGGACGAGGTAGCAGGGGGGTAGAGATAGAGTCGGAGTTCTCTCGCTGGGGCGGTGGCCTTAGTGGGCGGCCAGCGCGCGCAGCGATCCAGGGCCGCGGTCCAGCGTCGGCTGTACCCATCCCCACGGCGACGCGATGCCGAGTGTGTGGGGGAGTGGGACACAGCGAAAGGTCCGTGTCGACGCGACGGGCCGGGCGGTGGCGGAGTGGCAATAGTACGGTTGCGGTTACGTGGTTGGTGCCTGGCGTTGACTACCAATAGCACTGGGGTGGGTGCATTCATCATGGATTCGGGTGAGAAAAACAAAAAAAAAAAAAAAACAATCAAAGAACGCAATGGCGGGTCAGGGAAACCTGTGTGCTATCGGAGCCATAGGTGAAGTCAGCAGCGGCTTCCTCATAGTATTCCAGATCGGGTGACGACCCAGTATACCAAGAGGGAGATGCGCAGGAGCTGAAAACTGTCGGGAGACCTGCGCCAAAGATGGAGTGGAGGTTAACCGCCGTAGGAAACTGCTGAACGGAGCAGCAAGCATACCTTCGTGGTCGTTGAGCGGCCAAGATAAAGGGCTACACTCATATGGATGAGGCCCCGTGGTGTCAGCGAAGGGAGGTCCGTCTAAGCCGCTCGGGACAAGAGGCGACCGGAGCAAAGCGTCGAGTTCGGATTCGGTTAGGTCGCGCAAAGGCTGGTTGGCCAAGGCAAGAGAAGAGGAACCGTTCGATCAGCCTTGCATTGGCTATCAGAGCACATTAAACGTGGCACGTACTCCAGGGGTGATCGCTTGATCTTCCGAGGCCCCGCTGGTATACCCGAACTCGGGGCAAGGAGTGTGGAGGAGCATAGACTGCACATTGAATCGGCGGAATAGTGTCAAGCCCAGCAGACCATTCATGATTCATCACCACAAGGGGCAGAAACTTACCTCAGCTGTAGGATCATCGCCCATTGCGGGTGGACCTGGCAAGTCCAGACTTGCTGACGGAGCGATATGGTACTGCTGCGGTGAACTGCTCGCAACGGCTGGCGCGGCCGCTGCACGAAGCTGATTAGAAATTAGAAATGGGGAGGGGGAAAGGGGATTGAACGAACCATCAGACGATTCCTTGTCCAAGCGCTGACGCTTATTGGGCACTGCAAACAATTTGACCAACAAACACGCACGCACGCACGCACGACACGCACACCACACGTGCAGATACACGCACGCATGATACACATGTACCGTCTACACAGATGTTCACATGGGCAGTCACATACCGTGGTGCAGTTGTTGTTGGAAGGAGTGCGCCGGGGGCGAGACATGAGGTTCGATCCAAGAATTGGCGAATGAAGGAGATCCGGCGTTGGCCTATTCTCAAAGCAATTGAAGAGTGACCAGGTCAGCCTCACATTGGCGTTTGCGAACGTTTCATGTTGGACGTACTCCCAGGGTGGTCGCTTGAGCTTCCGAGCCCCCACCATCGTAGCTGTCCTGAGAGGGTGATGAGTCGGTAAGTCCAGCCTCTTGGAGTGGAGGGACGGTAGGGCTGTCGCCCTGCTGTCGAGGCGTGGCCTGCACATCGGGAAATAATTGCGGTAAAATGCAGGTCATTCAATGACTCTCCGCCAAGGAGCAGAATACCCAAGTTGCAGGATCATCGCCCTTTGGAGGTGGACATGTCAGGGTCTGGCTTGCTGACGTCAGCTTGTCCTGAGGTGAAGGGCGCCCAGAGGCCTGCGCGGCCACTGCACGCAGCTGCTTAAAACGAGGAAACAATAAGCAAAGTCAAGGTGGTCATCCGGACCTGCGGACGGTTCCAAGCGCTTACGCTTACGGCTGGCACCAGTCTGCTCGTCTCCGCGCTTTGCTTTCACATATTGTACTGTTTCGCACCCGCACACGACGCACCACCGCACACACAACGTTAACGTGTGAGCTGATTGTGTTACTCTCCCATGAACCCCGACATACAGGAAAGTGAAAAGGTCTTCTCTACGAGGCCCGAAGATGACTTGACACAAAACACTACCGCAAGATTCCTTCCCTCGTTGTGCCAGCTGCTGCAGAGCGGCTGCCACACGCACGCAAAAGTCAGCAGACCCAGCCCACACTTCAAAGGCTAAAGGAGTTGGTTTGACATGGTACATGCCTTAAGCTCGAACTCGCAGCTTCCCGTATCATCAAGCAGGAGAGTCTGAGAGTGAGAGTGTATCTGGACCAGGCTTGGGTTGGCGTACTTGTCAGCGTTCGCCCATGCTCTATCCTCCGCATCTGCTTTCAGCTTCACCTGATTGTCCCGCTCCTGCTCGTCCTCCAGGTGCTTCATCTCTTTCTTGCACTTCTCCGTAAGCAGTCGTTTCCGCTGATCTCCCCGCGCCTGATGCAACGCCGCCGAGCAGCATGTGCAATCGACCTGAAAGAAAAGAGAAGAAAACAGAGTCAAGAAAAGAAGACGGAAAAGAAAAAGAGGAAGACCTACCGGCGTGTGGTCGGGCTCCGTACAAAGCCTGGCTTCCAGCTGCAGACAGCCGGGAGGCGGGAGCATGTTGTTCCAGAGCTTGGAACAGCCGTCATTCCAGTTGGGGTTGACTACCCACGCGAGCTCCCCCGGCATACCGACGTGGTACAGGCGAACCGGAGCGTTGCGGTCCTCAGCGACTTCCCTTTGGCTAAGCCTTTCTGCGCGAGGAGAGCCAGTACAAGCTTGTTGGCTGGGAGCGTAGTTCATAGAGCGTGGTTTTCGTGTTCGCTTGTGCTGGCGCAAAGAAAAATGTTGGATTGGGAGGGCGAGTTGCTTGGGCCGTGGCCTTCGCTGTTTTATCACGGCCAGTTGGCCTTGCCGAGGCTGTGAGGAGACTGTCCTCTTCTCAAGCTTCCGCCAAACAGAAATTTCGGGAAGTCGTGCGCCATTTTGCCAATGCCAAATTTCGGCTGGCCATGTAACGCGGCCTAATGAGCGAGCGAGACATTGCCGTACTACTCCACAATATCAAACCAGACATCACACGCTCTGTACTGCGTTTTGTTGCGGTTGATCACACGCTACACTCGCACACGCACACGCGCACAACACCATTAACTCGAATGCTACTCCTTTATGCTTGTCCTGCTCAATACACTTGTGGGCGCTATGCTCTGCTCTGGCTATTTGGGTTCGCTCTGGTTGGGGTGATTGGGCTGCGCTGACCTTCCCAGTGCGGGGGGTCGACAGCGAGCGGCCACATTCCTTCGGGAGGGAGCTGGCAGCGGCGCAAGGCGCAAGCGGAGGCCGGTTGGTGCGGGCGGGCGGGTGCGGCTGTCTTCGTCGGATGGACGAACAAGGAGCTGCGGCTATTATCTCGACAGATCGGCGCGATTGCTTGCCGAGTGTCGATCTTCTTCGAACTGAACTGTTTCGCTTTGGTGTGACCTGGTCTTCCCCATCAGAATTCCTCCCTGCAGAGTACCGGCGGGCAAGACACCGCCATTGAGTGTTCAGTCCAATAACTTGCGCGCAGTGACGCCCTCGACACAATACACACAAACAAGACAACGAGACAAACTGCACACGCACACGCACACGCACACGCACCACCGCACACGCACCACCGCGCATGCACGGAAAGAGACAGGGCACGTACGATAAGGGACACCTGGTCAGCAGCTGCACAGTTCAAAGAAGATCGACACTCGGCAAGCAATCACGCCGATCTGTCGAGAGATCATATCCGCAGCTCCTCGTCCGTCAGAGGTTGAGGAACTGATCGGTGTCGAATTCGCCTTCCGGCTCGTCTTCGCGGGCCGCCTCTCCTTGAGGAGGGGCAGACGCCGGTAGAGCGAGCTGGTGGGGTGGCGCGACACTCGGTTGCAGATGAGGTGCGATGAAGCTGTCGGCTTGCAGTAGCGCTGAGTAGCTGTTGTAGTGGTTGTGGTTGTCGTCGATGACGGGCGTGATGGTCGGGTTCCAGTCAGAGCTGTCATCCGAGGTTGCTGGGCTGGTGGCCGTGGATCCAGTCAGCTCAATTGGCCCTGGTTCTGGGTTTGAAGGGTGCTGGTCGGGCGCGAGGCCTTGGATGTGGTGCTGCGCGAGTCCTTCGTGGGCGTGTGGTGGTCGGTCCGCGTGGGCGATAGATTCCTCTGTCGTGCGCCTCCGCTTGATTCGGCGGCGTTCCTTGGCCGGCTCTGCTCGGCGGGCCTTACCGCGATTGGCGATGACTTCGCCCACTGCGCACACATCAACACATGTGGTGTCGCGGCATTGTGAGTGCCTCAAGGCGCGCTGGCGATGTCAAGGTCGCTTGGTCGTTAGGGGATCATACAGTCGATATAGCCTCCGGGGTCGACGAGTACCCCGTGTTCGTCTTCGATCCACAGGTGCACGCGGAAGTGACGGCCCTCCTGGTGGTCAGAGCAACAGGTGGTCTATGTTTCGGGAGCGGAACAACAACGCGTAAGCCTTGTGTAGTGCTGTGAGCCGTGAGTAATGCGTGTCGCACCCTGATTTTCAACCCCAGAGCCCGGTCGAGGGAGGCTGAAGGTTTAGGCTCGTATAGAATGCTGTTTTTCACTCTGTCAGGGTGGATGCGGAGAAGGTCGCGCGCTTCACCGAAACCACAGTGCGGACACCGCACTTCGCGCTCCTTTACCACGAACAAAAAAACAATCAATAACTCGTGTACTGTTGTTGACGATGAAATGTTCGTACCTCGCCTTGGTCGAGGGTCACCTCACGGCCACGAAGGTAGTGAGTCGTGTCGGTATTGGGCGGGGGGTCTTTCAGCTTGTGGTTGCCCTTGTGGTAATTGGCAGGGTGGACTCGCAGCGGACAATCGGCCGGCCAGGAGTTGGGTACTTCATACGTGACGTTGACGTAGCAGCTGCTGACAACACGGTCAGTTCCTGCGTCGCTTTCGCTCTCGCTCTTCATCAAACCTTTTGTTCAATAACTTGCCGTGTGCCTCTGCGGATGCGGCTTTTTCCCGCCGAAGCGGAGAAAACTCCGACCATGTGCCGCAACGTGGTTGGCCGAGCCGATTGAAATTTAAAAAATCGGAATGTCAAGCATATGCGCAAAAGGACACGTGGCAAGTCCTAATCGCGCACCCTGAAGGTGCTGGTGATAGCTCAGCAGAGGCTGATGGAGTAGCTGAAGGGAAAGGGTAAGCTGAGGGGTCTGCTGAAGGTGATGCCAAGGCCAAAGGCACAGCTTCAGCTGACAGAGAGGCCAGAACAGTGGCAGTGATGAGTGGTAGAGCTATGTCTTAGGGCAGGTGGTTGGGGTGTGGTGGCTGGTTGAATGTGTGGCTTTGCTTGTTGGTTGTGAGGAAGTGTTGGTGGAGAAAGAAGCTGGGGCTCTTATAGGCGGTTGTGGCTTAGGAGGTCTCTAGCCATGGCTGCAAATGTATGTGCTGTGTACAGAAATGTACCCACTTTTTCTCCAGCGTCCTTGCCATTGGTTGAACATGAGCAAATTAATCTGTTTGGGTCACATGTCAGGCTATCCCAAGTAGGGCCAGGCAACCAAACGTGATACTACGTCTCACCAGCACTGGCGACTGGTGGAAGTTGGTGGTGGCCAAAATTGCTCGATGGGGAGGATTGGCCTAGGCCGCCGACCAGTCAAGCTGGAGGAGGGTGGCGACGGCCTTGGATTCGGACTTGGTGTTTTCCAACATCACCATTGGGTCGTCACTGCGCAAACCCAACACTCACGACCATCAGTACTGCGTGCGCGTGTGCGCGCGTGTGGTGGGTGCGCGCGCGTGGTGGGTGTGCGGTGGCGCACCTTGGGCATCTGTGGGAGTCGTGGTTTCAAGGGGGACGCGAAACAGAAGAGTTAACGGTGAGCAAAGGAAGAAACTGAGGGCGTGGACCGCTGTGCACCGCGGTGGTGCGTACCTGAGGAGGAGCGGCGAGAAGAGGAGCGCGATATTGGAGGCCGTCATTTTTGTGGCCGGCACGTTGTCGGCGTGCGTCAGCGCCTGCAAAAATCGAAGCACGTGCAGCAACACCTGATCGCACACCACACAACCCCCTCAGAATCGCATCATCGCAAATCAAAGAAGAACTGCCTTGATGATAATAATAACCTTGTTGTGGACGGGCGGCAGATGGGCGACGAGTTCGCGTAGCTTCGGCTGCTGGTCGCAGTTGTTCAGGAACTCTTGGCTGCGCGTGCGGTGCACCGCGAAGGAGTGGTGAGCGACCATGAGGCCGTGACGGCACGCACAGATTCCGGTAGGAGGGAGGGGTCTACGTACTAGAGCTCGGGCACAATGACGACGGGTGTGAGCTCACGGAGCCAAGCCTTGAAGAGCGAGGCAAGGTCGTGCGGGCATGCGCGCGGATTGAACGTCAGATCGCCGCCCTCGACCTGCGCCCGCAGCCGGCTCAC
>CDFJ01210031.1:0-17027 GCA_000826505.1 Acanthamoeba pearcei
ACCAAAAGTGCTCCAGGAATTCATTCTCGGCCTTGTGATTGGTGTGGGCTCGGAAGTCGAGTAGGGCAAAGCTGCGAGCCTGAGTTAGTGTCGATCCAAGTGTAATACAGAAGGCAAGGAGAGGGGCACGTACTGGGTCATGTGACCTTGTGAAAGCAGTCGGTGGTACGCGCCTCCTTTCTTGAACCTGTCTGCATGACTTTGTTCTCTGTCGCCTTCGCGAAGAAGCTCGATCCCCCACTTCAGTCCACCAGCGACGTAGAAGTCCAAGAAGCCGTTGAGACCGAAGACCGCTCCTACGTCGGGGGAGATAGTGTGTTCGGAGGACAGCAGAGAGGTGGCGGCGCGGTAGAATTCCATCTGCCAGTGCCGTTCGTACACGGGGGTATCCGCCCCACGACAGAGGGATTTCGTCAGCACTGCGGGGTCCATTCCGCAAATGGCCTGCTTGATGAAGTCGTTGAAGTTCCGAACGGAGTACATCGGCCGTGGACTCGAGTAGAAGCGCTGGATAAGGATGCCACGAAAGAGAGGGGCGGCGAGTCGGATGCGTTTGACGTCGTGGAAACCGATGAGACCGCTGTTGGTCAGCTCCATGGGGAACCCGTCGGGGGAAACGCCGTCGTCGCCGGCATCCAACAGCTTGCGCAGGTAGCGGGACTCCTACAGAAATAAACAAGTCAATCATTTATATAATGCATGTGATCCATGTACGCGTACCTCTTCGGTAAACGATTGCCGTGCCGTCGCGCGAGTTCCCTTGAGAGCAACAAAGAAGTCGTGCGACAGAAGGTATTCCATGATCAGAGCGGAGTGATCGCTTCTCGTGTCCACCCTTGCAGTCGGCAGTAGCGTTTCAATGACCTTGTCGAGGCATAACTTGACCAGGCCTGGATGTCCCCAAGTCGCGTTCCAGATTACCTCCCACGCCTCTGTGGCCATCACAAAACTGTGTTAGATGCCTTTGTCAGCTAAAAAGAACGCGCGTACCGGGTCCGATAGAAAGACGTGCAGACTCGCCGGTAGAAGCATATCGAACCGTTAAGTCGTCAAATTCCTCACGGCTGAACGCCATGTCCTTCAGGTCAAGCAGCCTCTCGAAGGCAACCGGAGTCGTCGCATAGCCACCGACTCGGTGACGGTCGTGCGGCTTCTCACCGAACGCGGCTAACGCCAGCACGCGCGTCTTGGTTGTCCTACTCTCAGACTGCGCCATCGCCAGCTTGATGGCGTTCCAGAATGGGCTGCTCTGGCCGAGGGCGTACATAAACTGCACTTCGTCGAGGACGACAGTGAGCGGAGTCGTAGACTTGAGATGATCTTCCCACGAGACGCCGTTGCACATTTTCTTCCAGAATGAGCCGAACTCGGACGGATCGCGTAGGCCGAGGAAGGAGACAAGAACAACTCGCTTGCCGCGCTGCTGAAGGTAGTGCCGAAAGAGCTCAGCCAACGAAGTCTTGCCCGAGAAGGGCGGAGACCGAAAGAGGATTGCTCCATACGCATCAAGCTCCTTGTCGATTCGCTCGCAGGTCGTAGTTCTATATTGTACAGAGAAACGATCAGTTTGGTCGGAGAAAGAGCTTTGCGGGCATACCTGGGTGATGTCAGCGGGTTCCATAGGGCAACCCCCTCGCGCGAAGAGTGGCACACTAAACAGAACAAGAAATGGGCCTAGAGCACCAATCTGAGCGTACTTTTAAGCTGTGATTTACCTTGGTACATTCTGATGTTGGTTTCCACTGTTTTGTTGCTTGGCGATATTCCCTGACCTGATGTTATTTACTCGTGAGAATTCCTACGCTCAACACGCACAATGAATTCGGGCAACGTAAAAGCCGCACCAGTGAGTTGGGAATAGGCGGCCAGGATTGTAGTGCGAGGGCCGAACGGAATCATCCTTGCCAGCCGTTCCTCTGTGAACACAGCCCTGTCGCTCGCCGCGATCTCTTCGGTTCTGAAGAGCGTCATGTACTTCTCTCGGCGTTCATCATCTGGGAAGAGGCTTCCCACCCATTCAACTGTTTTCTTAACGTCCCACGAAGCCACTGCATTGTGGTGATTGCAAATTACGTTAGGATAGAGGGCGAAACTGCTGGCGTACGGAAGGCGTTAGTACCATCATCTATTGTAGTGGCAGTTGCGGTTGTTGTGTCTTGCGCAGACAGACCACCAACACTTGCCCCCACTGTGCATGCTTGTTAGTGAAAACAACGTACTTGTTGCAAAGATACAAAAAGTTGGCCAGTACCGGTAGCGCTGGATGATGCGGGCTCAGTAGCAGTCTCTGCTACAGGCTCGGCACTCATGGGGGTGCTGTGCTCAAGGTCAGCAGCCGGCTCGGCGGTCAGCGTCTGGCTCGTCATGGTAGAGGACATGGAGTGATGCTGTATCTCAAGCCAACGAGTTTCAAATTGAAATCTCTTTGTTTGCGCAACGGCGCCTAACTGGTTTGGTTTTTGTCGACGGAAAGGGCCCGCGAAGCGGGACAAGAGGCGAAGGCCCCCCTTTCCACGTCGTCGGGAACAAGGACTTCAGTCACCGGTTCCCACTCTGGCCACGGCCTCCGCGTTGGCGGTGAGCCAGACTCCGCTTGAGGTGAAGGCCTTGCATCTGGCTAGCCATGTTTCGTGTGCTCCTTTGGCTACGGCGAGTGAGATGTCGCTTATCAGTTTGGCCCTGTCCGTCACGCCGTAGTACGCCAGGGCGGGGTGGAGTGCTGTGGGGATGTATCCCAGGGACCCAAGCTCCACGTCGTACTTGCGCAGCTCCGCAAACGGGGCGTACTCGCAAGGCACCGTGTCTTGCGCGGCCTCTCCGGCATGGAACCAGAGAGGAATGTCGGTGGCCAGGGCCCCTTCGACCGTAGACGCCGCTTGTATGAGGGCCTGCACCCTATTACCCGTGCTTGTCGCGATGGTGGTGTTTGCCTTGCACTCAGCAGAGAAGGGGTGTAGGGTGGTCTCTTTGTCAGCACCACACGTCGGACACCGTTGGTCTTCGTACACCTTTTGGCGAGCATACCATTGGATCAGCCGGCGCTCGTCCGTGCGGGCTTCCACCGTGGGGGGCACAGGGGTGGCGCCGCTGGGCGCGCGGCGCCAGTAGTGGTGGTGTTTAACTGCCTTGACCGGCAGGGCGCCGTACCTGGCCTTGTGCATGAAATTGGCCATCCTGGCCGCGTCGGTGTGGCGCCTGCTGTCGAGGGCGTCGTGCGTGGCTCGGTAGCTAGTACCCTGGTCTCGGAGGAGCTTTCCCCTGACCGGTTTGCGACGCATGCGCTCCGGCCATTTGCTTGCTTCTGTGGCGAGAGCCTTTGCTCGGACGTCACCTGGCACCTCCCTGCCGACGGCGTCAAAGATCACCACTGCCCTTCCTTCTCTGCTCATGGTCCACTTCCCTCTCACCGGGGTGGCATTGTGAGCTCCACCTGCCAGTACGTCCGCCCCTACGTTGCTGTTGGTCCACCGGGAGTGTTCTCCCCAAAGGCGGTCCTTCATGGCCCGCAGTTTGCCCTTGAGTTTGGCGAGCTCAGCAGCCCCAGCCGCGCGTGCTTTTCTCTTTTTGTTAGGGATGTGGCTGTACACGTGTTGGAACAACACGCTTCGGCCCTCGCCTGCGGCGGCTTGCATGTGTTTATGAATCCGGCGGACGACGGCTTCTCCAGCGAATTTGCGCCTGCGTCCTTCTGCCCATCCGCCCCAGTTGCTGATACTCCGCATTGCCGCCATGGAGTCCTTGGCAATGCAGAGGTTGACGCCACCAGGCGAACTGAGTATGGCCTCCTCAATAGTGTGAAGCTCCGCTAAGACAGAGATGGGTTGCACCGGTATAGAGAAGGCGAGGTTATGCCTGGACCCCTGGCCATAGTACACCGCGCCCACCGCTGACTCTCCAACACAGGAGCCGTCAGTGAACACCGTGAGTGTGCAAGTGGGATAGTGGAAGTGGAGGTTGGCCAGTTCCTCAGGCAGGATAGAGAACCAGTTGATGTCCCGCAGGCGGTCCTCCACCACGGCGACAGGGCTGTATTGACGACAGTCGATAGCGTCTACGAGACAAGTGTCGATGGGCAGCGTTAACCAGTAACCATGGAAGTGGTTAACTGGTAATGCTCCCACACAACAACACTTAGTAACGACTGTCACCATGACAATTGACGTGAGCCTCCTAGGCCATGCACACACAACTATATATATTGTAAACACATAGGTGTTTATTTGCATTTGATCTTACACACAATACATCACTCTACCACATCATTCTTCTTCATCACACGTGACTCCACTTCACTGTCGTCCAATAGGTTATGGGCCCACGTAACCACAAAGAATGAACCACGTCCACTCTTCACCCATCACGCTCAAGAACACCAACATGTTCTTCAATTGGCAGTACACACTCAAGGGAGCTCTACTTGTCAAGAAGCTGTGGCCTATCGTGGTGGGCATGGAAATTTGACCGTCCCAAGCCCCACTGAAAGATCCCCCTTTCATACCACCAACACATGTCACAGTGTCGATTCCAGCCGGTGCGACCGCAGCAGAAGCAGCAGTGGCGCTTCACCAACATGAACAAGAGTATCTTCAAATCGTCGAGAAGGCTCAAGCTGCCATGGAGCAGGCAGCTCTCACGCGTGCTGCTGAGCACATCAACAAGTATGTTGACCTCCAGATCGACTATGACAAGTGTGCAGGTGTTGTGCTTGGCATGATATACCTGTTGATCGATCTGTCCCTCAAGCCTCTCATCACCAACCTCAAGAGCCCAGCTGAAGCCTACAAGGCCATCTGCATGTGCTACAAGACTAATGAGACGTCTCAGCTGATTCGGTACCACTCAGAGCTATTCGCTCTGAAGATGGACACCAACACAGACCTCCACATCCACTTCGACTGGATTGACACCCTGGTATGATGAATCACTCTTGTCAATGCCACACTGTCCGAAGCCATGATTGCAACAATCACCATCTCCAGTCTCCCCCCTCGATTCAATGCCATCAAGCCCATGGTATGCATGTGGGACACCATCAACAACAGCCAGCTTCGTACCATGCTGCTCCAACATGATCTCTCCAACCACAACGCCACGCCACTGAAGGAGACACTCCTCCTGTCACGGACCCAGGATGTGCAACAGCCAAAGGAGACCAGGGACCATGATTCATGATCCTCACACAGCGACCACAGCAACAACAACAGTGACTGAAAGAAAATACATTGCAACCATTGCCAATTCCCCAGTCACATCTGGAAAGACTGCCACAAGCACCTGCAAGGCAAGCCACCCCAACCAAAGGGCGGCCACCATGGCAACACCTCACAGGACGCCCTGTCAGCCAACAGGCAGTCCACAGCTGACAAACAGGCAATCTGGTTCCTCGACTCAGGGGCCACATCACACATGACGTGCAACTGCGACTGGTTACATGACTACTGGTCACTGCCTGTCAACCACGTTACGCTGGGCAACAACGCCATGATTGATGCTGTTGGAGTCGGCACCATTCGGGGAACCACCATCATCAACAGCCACAGCACCTTGTTGGTGCTGGTGGGTGTACTCCTTGTGCTGCAACTTGAGAAGAATCTGATCTCACCCAACCGGGTCACCAAGCTCGGGTATGTGGCCATCCAAGACCACCGCGGCTGCACCATCCATTGTGCACACTGTGGCACCACGCTGCTTGTTGCTCAGCCCAACAACAGCATGCTGTGCGTGCCCCTCACACCGACACTGGCCCACGTGCTATGTTTGCTTGCAACCACAGTCTGCACTACCACACTTGACCAGCTACACCAGTGCCTCAGGCACGTCAGCGAGCAGCAACTCCGCTCAGCTGCCAAGACCCATGGATATGTCCTGCCTCATGGCGACACACTTGCACAGTGTGTGCCCTGCATCAAGGGCAAGCAGGCATGCCCGGCCATCAGCAAGGGCCCCATCGCGTGGGCGCCAGCACCCATGCACACCATCCATTCAGATGTGTGCAGGCTGATGCCCACCACGTTGCACATGCAACACCTGTATTTCGTCAGCTTCATTGACAATTGCACACGCTATGTGCAAGTCTACTTCATGTGGACAAAGAGTGAGGTCCTGTTCAAGCTGCAGGCCTTCATCTCGGCCCACAAGTCCCATGGCCGTGTCCATGTGCTCAAGTCCAACCATGGCGGTGAGTACATTGGCGACCTCACCCAGGAGTGGCTTGGCCACCACAGGATCCAACATGTCATGGCGCCCACCTACTCCCCAGAGCACAATGGTGTTGCAGAACGATTCAACCGCACTGTCATGAACATGGTGTGGTCGATGCTCCTGGACGCCGAGCTCCCCAACAGGTTCTGGGCCGAGGCCCTCAGCACCACCATGTTCATCCACAATCGTGTCCTGTCCAAGTCAGTTGACAACCAGGTGCTGTACAAGCGCCTACATGGCCACATGCTGGACATCTCAAAGCTGCAGCCATTTGGCTGCCACGCCTTCATTCTCACGCCGGCGCAGCTGTGCAACAAGCTGCAGCCCCATTCACATGATGCCATCTACCTTGGCCCCTTGGTCAAGGGCACTCATCACCATCTCTGGGTGAGCGCCTCCAACACTGTCATGGAGTCCCGCGATGTTGTCTTCAGGGCGGCTCAGCCCACGACTGTGAGCCTGCTTTCCATCCTCCAGATTCCCAAGCCCAAGATGACCATGGCGGCCAAGACAGCTGCCTTGCCACATGCACCTGAGCCGACACTGGATGTCACCCATGTGGAGGGTGACAACAACACGTTTGTTGAGGGTGTGGGTGGTGCAAGCCCTCCCAACATGCCTGTCCTCGAGAGCGACTACTCCCTGCTTGAACTTGGGGACCAGTCTGGCCTCAGCTATGATGATCTCCCTCTTGACAATGAGGCTCAGCCATGCTCACCTGAGTGCACCAATGTGCTGACCAACAGGCATGCTGCTCTGCAGCACGAGCCCAACCACGATGGTCTGTCACACAGCCAGGAGCCCACACCTACAGTGCGTGAGGGGCTGCTGCCACCTGAGCAGAGCGTCATGGCCACACCCAGTGGCACCAAGAGGAAGGGCAAGGCGCCTAAGCCTACTCCAGCAACAGACATGGCCATGCCATGTTGCTCAGGCCGCGTCCCCAAGCCCAACACCACCTACCTCAACATGGACAACTGGGTGGTGTCTGACCACCACCACCAGGCTGTCATCGCAGCCACACTGACATTGCCAGTTGCCATTCCCAACTCGTACCGTGAAGCTGTCCAATCGCCTGATGCCACTCGTTGGATCATGGCCATGCAGGCCGAGTATGACTCAATCATCTGGAACAAGACCTACCGGCTTGTCAACCTGCCACACAGTCAGCATGCCATTGATGCCTGCTGGCTGTTCAAGCTCAAGCAGCTGGCCAGCAGCCTGAGCAACCAGGAGAAGGCGTGATGGGTCGTAAAAGGCTACTCACAGGTGTTTGGTCTCGACTTCAGTGAGACCTATGCACCTGTGGTGCGCCTTGAGAACCTGCGCCTGCTGCTCGCCATCACTGTCGCTCTCGGCCTGCACGTCCACACCATGGACATCAAGTCAGCCTTCCTGCACGCATGGCTTGTTGAGCAAATCTACATTTGACAGCCTGAGGGGTTTGTGTCTGCTGAACACCCCAACAAGGTGTGCCTGCTGCTGAAGAGCCTCTATGGCTTGAAGCAGGCACCCCACATGTGGAATCAGGAAATCAATTCGCACCTACAGCAAAACGGCTACCTCCCCACCAACGCCGACCTGTGTGTCTATGTCCATCGTGTAGGCGGAGCCATCGCCTTCATCTCATTGTACGTCAACAACTGCATGATAATCACCAGCAAGAGCCTCCTCCAGGCCACCAAGGACATCCTGATGGCCAAATTTGACATGACTGACCTTGGTGAGGCCTCCTCCGTCCTCAGCATTGAGGTGTTACACAACCACAAGCACAGCTCTCTCTCTCTCTGCCAAGTTGGGCACATCGACGCCATCCTCATGCGCTATGGTCTTGTTGACTGCAAGCCCCAGTACATGCCAATGACCACTGGTCTCTCCCTTGTCAAGCTCGAGGCGACCAGCCGCGAACACCTCCAGCTGCCCTACCACCAGGCTGTGGGCAGCCTGATGTACCTCTCTCAGGCCACCCGGCCTGACATCTCCTTCACAGTCGCGTACCTCAGCAAATTCGTGTGCGGGTACAACAACTCACACTGGATCGCAGTCAAACATGTAATCTGATACCTCAAGGTGACCAGACACCTCGCCATTGTCTACCAGCATTCTGCTGTCTGCAACCTCCGTCTGCTCAGCCCAACAGCCTACTGCAACTCCAACTGGGGCGGCAACCTGATTGACCACCGCTCTGTCACTGGCTTTGTCTTCCTCCTCTGTGGAGGACTGTTCGCGTGGTCTTCCAGATCACAGTTGTTGGTCGCCTTGTCATTGTGTGAAGCAGAATACAACATGCTCTCTGAGACTGTCAAACATGCCATCTACATGTGCAAGTTACTACAGCTGCTCAGACTTGACGCCTCACTCCCCACTGTCATCTGTAGTGACAACCAGAGCGCCATCATGCTCGCTCAGGCCAATCAGCAGGCCTTCCACCCACACATGAAACACATCAACATCAAGGTTTCCCACCTGCATGAGGTTGTCATGAGCAAGACCGTCGTCCTACTCCACTGCCCCACTGGGCAGATGATTGCTGACATGCTCACCAAGGCCCTCCCCCGAGCCAAGCTCGAGGAGCTAAGAGGCCTGGCGAATCTACATGGCTGAGCCCCTTGAGACTCTGCCAATTGTAGGGGCGTATTGATGACAGTCAATAGTGTCTATGAGACAAGTGTTGACGGGCAGCATTAACCAGTAACCATGGAAGTGGTTAACTGGTAACACTCCCACACAACAACACTTAGTAACGACTGTCACCATGACAATTGACATGAGCCTCCTAGGCCGCGCACACACAACTATATATATTGTAAACACATAGGTGTTTATTTGCATTCGATCTTACACACAATACATCACTCTACCAC
Organism: Acanthamoeba pearcei; assembly: GCA_000826505.1. Lineage (NCBI taxonomy): Eukaryota > Discosea > Longamoebia > Acanthamoebidae > Acanthamoeba > Acanthamoeba pearcei. Next base: position 9,066 of record CDFJ01210031.1, read on the forward strand.
ATCATTCTTCTTCGTCACACATGACTCCACTTCACCATCGTCCAATAGGCTGGGGCCAACGGAGCCCATAGAGGCAACAGCTTGTGACACCCTCTCGTATTCCCCTGGCAACATGGCTAACCCCTGTACACTAATGATCTGCTGCAGTGGGAGCAACCTGCTGTTCACCATGATGTCAGACCACTGACACAGGCCCTTGGCCACCAGTCTGTGCGCCAGGCCAGGATCCTGGATGTAGTTGCCTACCCAATCCAGATCCCGCCACCTGGGCCATGCTTGCCACCCCTGGGTGTGGAGGGCATTCACCCACTGCGCTACTGTGGTGCCATTGTTTGTGAAGGCATGGTGCCAGGTGGCTGTGGTGGTGTGTGCACTGAGGGAGATGGATGTCATCTCCTGCAGTGTGCATGTGCATTCCACCGCTGTTTGCAAGTCCTGCAGGTGTACTAGGCCCCTGCCTCCTTCCATGATGGGCATAAAAAAGGGCTCATTGTCCATGTTTGAAGGGATTCCCATTGAGGCCTTGAGCGCTCAGAGGATCAACCCCTGAACGCCATCGATCCAGTCATTAGGGAAGGGGACAACACTCATGCCATAGGCCACATACACGTTGAGAACCATGTTGGCCAGGTAAACTCAGTTGTCGGTGGTGAGGCGCCAGTTGTGTATCAGGTTCAGGTATAGGATGACCTTGTGGCGAATGTACACTTCGTGGTCAGACCACTGTAGGCGCAAATTCACCCACACCCCCATGTATTTGTACAAGGAGTCCTCATTAAGCACAGCCACATCAACCAGGCAGGGCGCGCCCTGCTTGGTGATGGGGACTTGAAGGACCGCCGGCCAGGTAGCTCAGGCCAATGTGTAGGCGGACTTCTTGGGGTTCACATTGAGTCCCACCCACCTGGAGAACTGTAGAAGCCCTTGGAAGGCACGCTCCATGTCCAGGGCACTGCTGGCCAGCAGGACCAGGTCATTGCAGTAGGCGATGAGGGAGATCCATAGCCCTTTCACAAATATGTGCCCTCTGGGGCCTGCTGAGATCCATCCCAGCATGGGATTGATCATGATGATGAAGAGAAGGGGGGACAGCATGTTGCCCTGGCGTACCCCCCTGTGTATTGGGAAAGGGTCTCCTGCCTTCCCATTGAGGAAGAGATCAGAGGATCCCCCGCTATATAGCTGTTGGATGAGTTTAATGAATTTGGGTCCTACTCCATAAAACTCCAACACTTCAAAGATGGTGGTGTGGCTAATGGAATCAAACGCTTTCTTGTAGTCCACATATGCCATGTGCAGTTCCTTGTTCCGCCCACATGCATCCTCCATGACATCAACTAGGGCTCAGAGCGCAGATTGGGAGGACATTCCAGGCTGGAAGCCCAATTGGGAGTTGGCCAGGATGTGGGCAGATGCCACTTTTGTGAGCCAGTTGGTGATGATCTTGGTGTGTATTTTGTACACCACCTGCAACAGGGTGATTGGCCTGTAGTTGCCTGGATCAGCAGGGGAACCCAGCTTGGGCAAGAGAATAACCCTCCCCTGCTTCCACTCTTCAGGCAATTCTGCTTGGGTGGTGATGAGGCGGCTCATGAGCACGCGCAGCTCTTGCAGGCTCTCTGGTGGCAGTGCTCACAGCATTTTGGCATCTACACCATCTGTGCCCAGCGCCCCTTGCTTGGCGCTATTCAATGCATCATCGAACTCCTTGCTGGACACCTCCATGGTGAGGCTATCCACCACCTCCTGAGGGAGAGGAGCTCAGTGTGTATGGAACCACAGGCGAGTCCCCTGATAGGCAGCAATGGGTGAGTACTGTGCCACCCAGAACTCCAAGAAGGCCTTTAGGACTGTGTGTGGGTTGCAATATGTGGTGCACACACCATCAATGATCAAGGTGGCAGACTCCACAGGCTTAGAGAGGCATTGGTTGGAGAGTCGCCTCCAAAAGGTGGCCAGGGCAGATGGGGAGTTGAGCGGGGTGTACTTAAGTAGACGCCCAATGTGGTCCTGGTCCTTCAATTGCAGAAGGCTGTCCAGGCGTGACCACAGCTGCTTCACCTTACGCTCCACAAGGGAGAGGTAGGACAGAGTGTTGGTGCCGCTCCACTGCAGTGGTACAGGGACGCAAGCCCACTCAGGTGCCAAGGCCAGCTTGTGCATTGCATTGGTGGTAGCAACAACTCAGTCATTGAGCACACACATTCTTGCGTGGTGCGCTGACTTGGCAGCCTTGCGGGTGTACTGTTGTGCAAGACCAATATCTGCTCCTTCATGGCGGCTGGTGGAACACTGCAGCATCTCTGTTGCCGCCTTTGTGATATGTTGGAACAGGTGCACAGGTGGGCCATCAGTGGGAGGGCTCACCACAGCTGCAAACTTCAAGGCCACACCAGGGAGGTTGAGGAGGTGTGAAGCATACATCTTGGTGGTGGAGCAGGCTGCTGGTGGGGGGGCAGGACCACTGTCAGAGCGGATGGACATCACAATGGGTGAGTGATCAGCGCCCATGGTGATGTGGTCTAAAACGTCGGCATCCAGCAATGCAAGGTCCAGTGGTACCAAAAAGAGGTCAATGTGCTTGTGTGTGATAGGGGGCCAGTTGAACATGGCCTGCAATGCACGACTGGAGCATAGGGTGCTACATCAGTCGGTGTGGCTCAGAAAGCTGAGCAGGTGGGCCATACTACTGTGATTCAGGTTTTCAATGGGTGAATGCTGAGAGCGGGGGACCGCCTTGGTGAACCTGTTCCAGCTGTATTTGATGGTGTGGGGGTGAACAGCGTGAAACGAGTCCACTAGCCCCAGGCTGGAGGTGAGGGTGTTCAGCCCTTTGCTGGAACAAAACCGTGCAGGGCAGCTGTGGTTGACCACAGCCAGGGCAATGTTAAAGTCGCTGCCCACCATGGTTTTCCACCCCTTGGCAGCACACTCAGCAAGGATTGGCTGAAGGCACAGGCCCACCCATTCATCGACCCTTCTGCACCTGTTGGAGGGTGCATACATGTTGACTATGCATGTTGGGACCCCAGTGATCATCAATGACAGCAGCATGAGGCGCTGGTTTGGCGCCTGTTCTCCACCATCATAACACTTGAAGGCGTGGTGGGTGCACATGTACTGGGCAAGGGGGGCTGCAACCATGACAGCAAGGCCTCCAGTGGCAAACACCCTTGCATTCAGGGCTAGGGCGCACTTGGTGTGGTACTGTGCTTGCGAGAGGGAACCGGCCTCAAGTTTGTTTGCCAGTGCGGCCAGTTGTATGGCCATTTGCTTTGCCCAGAGCACTGTGGCCAATGGCGAGGCAAAGTAGACTTTGTTGGTCAATCTCCATGCCAGGTGGTCTTCCAGGTCATCCCCTGTGTCTCATACCACTCCTGTCTCCTGGAGCAGCACTATGTGCCAGTTATGTTTGGCCATGAGATGGTCAATCATGGCTAAGTGGGAGGGGGAGTGGGCAATATTGGCAGAGACAACATTGAGGATTCCACCAACCACAGCAATGGGCAATATGGCCCCTCCCACAGCAGAGTCCAAGTCAGTCCACTCACCCAAGGCACTGGCACTGGCAGGGAGGAGGCCCACAATCAGGAGGGTCCAAAGGAGGAGGGTGGGTGTTCTGCTGGGAGCTCTGTGGGTAGGAGGACAGGCGCAAGCAGCAGGCTTTCTGTGCCAGTGCACCAAGAGCCAGTGGGGGGCTACTTGCAGGCCCCAGCAGGGGCTCATCAAGGAGCTCAGAGGGGCGTGCTGACACAACAGTGGGGGGCAGGACACAACCACGCTGACAAACAGAAGGGACATGAGGAGTGTGATGATGGAAAGGACTATCCTGTGTATTGAGGGGTGAATATGTGGCCAAGGGGCAACAAAAGGAGCACACATGCTAGACCACTGGCTTGTACGCTGTGGCCACTGTATTGGTGAGCTGGGCATAGGTGGTGAGGGTGGTGTTGTTATGTTCCCTCCTTTCTGTGAAGTGTTGCTGCCTGGCCTGTGCCATGGTGGCATTGCTGGCCCTCTTGCACTGCTCTTCAGCACGTGACTTGGCTTTGGCCTCCTGCTTGTTGGTGGATTTGGCATGGCTGATGGAGAGGACCTTCCTGTTACAGCGCTTTGCTCCTGTGTGAGGTGGTCAGGGCATGGCTGGGGTTGGGGGGTGTGTGGGGGTGTCAGGGGATGTGATGGGGGGAATACCATTGAGGGCAAGCGCATTATGAAGACCAGTCACTGTGGTGAACTCAATCAGCAGCCAGGGGGCAAACCTACCATCTTCCAGTTTACTGAAGTACGAACCGAAGATGGGACCACAGCACTGGGCGAAGAACTGGACAAGGGCAGAGTGGGAGGTTGCCTCAGCCAGGTTCTGGACGAAGGCCTTGTGGGAGGCTCCCTGGCCAAACGAGTCCAGCCATGGGCTGACCATTAGTTCCTTGCCCTGAACGATGATGGAGCAGAGGGCGCAGATGGATTCAGCCACTGTATGGTCCTCGAACTGGAGTTGCCATGTTCCCAGCATGACAAGGGAGAGGGTGGCTTGTCCAATATCTACAGTGACACTGTGCTTGGCAGCGTACTTGATGACACTCTGGAGGTCAATGTGCATGGTGATGTCCTTGGCGGCTCAGATCACCACCTTGGTCTTCTCGTGGGACAGGCAGAAGAGACTGATGGAGATCTGGCCTGGACCTTTCCACAGCGGCACGATACATTGGGCGAGCATACTGACTTCATTCTCTGGGATCACGATGGCCATGACCCCCGAGTTCAAGTCAAAGGGCATGTTGTCCTGTTGGGCCAGGACCCCCATGCCCTGGATCTGGTGCACCACCAGCATATAGTTGAGAGCTGTGATGCCTGAGACCAGGATTACACATTGGGTGCTGAGATCTCTGCCGAGGTCGTCACTGTCATCCAGTTCTTCGACAGAGTCGTCTGAATCAATCTCCTCAATCGCTTCATCAGAACATTTGAACGAGTCCTCAGGGCGGCGTCTTTTGAGAAGGGGACCTTGCATTTTAACGAGGCAAGAGGTGTAAGATGAGGAGAACAGAGAAGAAATGGGATCCAGGAGGGGCCAGGAAAAAATACCCCTTTCGCAGGGCCTGATAGGTCTCCCTCCTGCCGCCGTGGGGGGCCAATCCGTAGTCACAGCTGTGTCCACCGATCTGGGTGAGATGGGTGCGGTGAAAAGGAGCAAACAGCCTGAACGTACTTGTATGGTAAGTTGTGGCTGTTTTAGGAGAGGAAGATCTTGGGCTGACCTGTGAGAGGAGGATGAGGTGTGGGCAGGTTGATGAAAGCAGGTGGGGAGCAGCACAACCTGTAGGGCGCCGGTAGGATAATTTGAAACCGAGGGGCCAAGGGGGGCCATCCCTGAGGGGACACATGGGGAGAGGGCCGGTCTGACGACAAGGGGGGTATGGGTGGGTGGGAGATGACAGGGAGGATTGGAGGGTAGAGCGGCTGCATACGTCGCACAACTTCGTCCCTTATTTCTATAGGGTTGGCGGGCAGGAGAGGGCGTGTGTTTGTGTTTGACCACATAAGGCATTGAGGGGTACTCCAGGTACAAGAGGCGGGAAGGTTGTGAACAGTGTGGACTGCATTTGGGAGAAAAGATACAAGAAAGATCGAATAGCGCCAGAAATGGCACATTGGAGATGGGGGGACGGGGCGAACAAACGATGATAATAAGACCATGGAGGGTCAAGGCTGACGGATAACGGCTGCCAGTAGCCGGAAGGAAGATGAGAAAGCAATACGGGGGGACGGAAAGATGAGACGCGGGATTAAGATCCGTAAGGGCATGGAGGCCCAAGGCGAGCGGATGAGGGCTGCTCGTAGCCACCAAACGACGTGAGTGGGGGGTACCATGAGGGGTGTCGCCGTTAGAATGCAGGAGATGCGTCCGTCCCGTATGCTCCATCTTTTTTCAACGGCCCTAACTGTGTTTGCATTCCTAACGTATTTGCCTCTAAATAGGACTCTTACGGGAATAGGGTGAAGGCTTTTTTTGGCCATGGCTACCATTTGCGAACACAGGCAAACTTGGGGAACGCCGGGTGCCGCTCGCCGGTTGTTTATTCCCACCCAAGCGAAACACCAAGGCCTATGCATTCCCACAAGCGAAAGACGGTCGATGTCGCGAAAGACGGTGAGCTGCTGTTGTGGGGCTGCCACCAGCCGAGCACTTGCGTCAGCTCCAGACGGCAGCCGGTGCTCTTCCTCCGTGCGCTCTTTGGCTTTGAGAACCACCATCGTGTCTGTTCCGTAAGTCTGTGGCCTGTCCGTGAGTACAGGGAACCGATTTGTGTGCGTGCGTGTGCGTGTGTTGGTACGTGGTACACGAAGGGAGGGCTTACGGAGGTCAAGAGCCTTGGAGAAGGCGGGTCCATTGCGTGTTCCCTCTGCATGATTTTGTCCGCCATGGCTGTGTTGTGTGGATGTTGAAGTAAAGTGTTGCCGTAGTCCCCCGCTTTTTGTGGGAGACCCCAGCCCTGCCTGGTTATGGCCTTTTCCAAATGTAAAGTGAAACTTGCCCATTGGTACACCAAGGGAAGAGAGTTGTGTGCATCGACTATGTTCCTACTATACCAATCACGCGCTACATGAGGGCGGAAAGATGAGTGTGGTGGAAATTGTGTCTGGTGATGGCAGGCTCTGCTTTGGTTCGTTCAAGCTCACTCGAGTATGTCGTGCTGCGCGTCCGGCTGTTCGCCCAAGGCCTGCTCCTCGAGCTTGTGCTCCTCCTCGGCCGACACGAAATCAACCCCCACCCAGTCGGTGGCACCGCACTGGGGACACTTGACCGCATACCTGTTGGCCCACTCCGGCCAGCCCCTGCGACACGCGCGCGCGCGATACGAGCACGTAGTGAGCAAACAAAGAGCAAGAGCACACCTAATAGGGGCGGATGGTCGTGGCGTACAGGTAGAAATTCTCGACATCAAGGTCGTTCCACCATTCCTCCTCTTCCAACGTCAGGTCGGGGTAGTGGCTCAAAAACGCCTTGAGCGTGAGTTGCTTGCCGCAGCGTCCGCATTTGAGTACCGGGTGGTGCTGGACACGAACGGTGTTAACATAATTGATCATGGGAGTAAGGGAGACCACTTCTGTGGGCGTGCGTGTGTGGTGTGTACCTCCTTGTGCGCCATGTGGTGATGCACGCGGTGGAAGATCTTGTCGATCTTGGTGGCGAGAACGGCGAGCTCCTCCTGCACAAGCTTCTCGACCGTCTCGAATTCTTCGATGAGCTTGCTCTTCACCTTCTTCCACTTGCCCTTGAGGGCGCCCTTTTCGGCTCCCTTCTCGACGCCGGCCTTGACCTTGGACTCGAAGTCCTGCACGCGCTCCTTTAGCTTTTGCTTGACATCGCCCGCCTTGATGGCCCCGATGGTCTCCTTGGCCTTGTCGTAGGCCTTCTGCCATCTCGACCGGAAGTCGGGCCCCTCCGTCTTGAGCTCCTTCAACAGTTCCTCCTTCACCTCCTTCGCAAGCTCTTTCTGAAGGCATGTGTCGTGTGCGTCGTGTTAGCGAGTCCGTACTGACCAGCAGGTTGTTCGGGGGAGGGGTTACATACGGTAACGCCGAGAATGCTGATGTGGAGATCTTGCACGTCCTGGGTGAAGGCCGGCCACTCTTCGGTCACATGCCCATGCTTCTCCTGATGACATGTTAATGGTCGAGTGCGCACAACCCCCCTCGCCGGAAGTGGAAGCGTACGCCGGTCTTGAGGAGCTCCTTGGAATCGACGGTAGGCTCGTCCATGAGCTTCAGAATCTTGTGCAGCTTCTCGCCCCTCTTGGTCAACTTGTTGGAGTCCTGAGAACACAAAAGTTAAGTTCCACAGGCAGCAGTGCCCCCAGCTCAGCCGGCAGATAGGAGTGCCGTACCTTAGCGCCGCAGCTCAACGCCACCAAGGCCAGCAGCAGGCACGCCACAATGACTAGCGTTCGGTACCTC
>CDFJ01210128.1:0-10542 GCA_000826505.1 Acanthamoeba pearcei
TGCGGTGTGCGGTGTGCGGTGTGCGGTGTGCGGTGTGCGGTGTGCGGTGTGCGGTGTGCGTGTCGTGTCGTGTCGTGTCGTGTCGTATTTGTCTTGTCATATGCGTTGTGTGAGCGGGGCACCTGCAGGAGCCCAGATGGAGGAGGCCAAGTAGAAGCCCATGGCGGTGAACCGGAGGGCGGGGGATTCGAGGCAGGTGACCGCCAGCAGAGCCCCCAGAGCTGTGAAGTAGTGCCAAAGCACGGCCGGCAGAAGAGTCACGAAGGCTATTGTCGTGTGCCGTGAGTGTCATGTGTGTCGTGTGCCGTGAGTGTCGTGCGAAAGAAATTTTGAACGGGGTTTCACGCCTAGAGGGGGGTACCGATTCGAACGGGACCCGGGTAGTCCCGGAGGAAGACGACCGTGGTGCGAAGGAGCTCGACAGCGTAGGGAATGCGGCTTCGCCATGTCCAGAACAGAACCACGACGAAGACCGACACATAGACCAACATTCCGCCCACCACCATCTTGTCTGCGATGGGCTTGGTCAGCACACTCCGCAACACACGGCACACACGACACACACGACACACAACGTGCCTTGGTAGAAGGAGTAGGCAGCCAGGGTGAGCGAGGACAGGGGCGACATGGCGATGGAGAGGTAGATGAGGAAGAGCGGGTACCGCCGCGAGGTGGCCATCCACAGGCCGGCGAAGAACACCGCCGAGACTGTGGACACCACCGTCGCGATGAAGATGTAGAGCGCCGACAAACTGTACAACGGCGGCAGCTCCTGTTGCAGCGCCGAATATCGGAGCGTTACCATGCGTGTGCGATGTGTGTCGTGTGTGTGTCGTGTGTCGTGTGTGCGTGTGCGTGTGCGGTGCACTGCCGGGACGGTAGACGGGTAAATGGTGGTTTTGCCCGCCTAAGCGGGCGGTTCCACCGTTTTCCCACCTAAAAAGGTGGCTTAGAGCTGGTCCGGCTCACCTTGGTGGATAAAACGTGGGATGCGTCCACCTTCAAGTCCGCCTCTGGTGCACCTTGGCGGACAGAAGATGGAACATTCCATCTTCCTGTCCGCCTCGAGTGCACCTCAAGGTGGACACAACGTGGATCTGCTGTGCAAGGTGGAAATGACCACCACCGAGGTGGAAAAAATGTGGTGTTTTGGTGGACACGTTATGTAAATAAACACGTTTAATCATTTATTTCTTTTAGTTATGCCATGTAACCGAAGTTGCGCCCGTCGTCGCCCATCGTCATCGCGCCCATCGTCTAGTCACTGCCCTCCCCTAGACCCAATCACTCTGCGAGATGAAGAAAGTCAAATACAGATGATGTTAGTCTAAAAGCGATCTTTTGTGTGTCGTGGTAGGAAGCGTACTGCACTGTTTGTAACCTATGTAGATCTTGACGTTCTTGCGACTCATCCACGGTTGTTCGTATTCGAAGTCGAGGGCGATCGAGCCGTTCTCTTCCATGGGGTCCCACTCGATGTCGGTCGCGCCTGTTGCAGCCATGATTACCGTCTTCAGAGCTGGTTTCGGAGGAGAAGCCCAGTCGGGCAGATCGCTAATGCGCTGCTTGAGCTTGTTCCTGCCGACCTGCTTCAGGGCCGCTGCATAGCGCACAACGCCAGTCTGAGGAAGCGCGGCACTAGTGATCGACGCTAGCCACTCTTGAGTTCCTGAAGTAGCGCTGGAACATGTGAGTGGTGAAGCAAAACATAAAAGAAAAGAAGCATACCGTCGACGACTCGAGCAGCCACTTGCTTGGTGATGTCGCGTGCGCGTTCGGTCAGTACACGCTTTCGGTTGCTTTTTCGAGGTGCAGGCGTTTCGCAGACCGAATCGATTTCGGCCTCGGTAGGCTCGTCCTGCTCCAGGCCGCCGGGCAGCACGGATGAAGACGGCGTTGACGCAACGTTGGTCAGGCTTGCGGGTTGTCTCGCGGGCTGCTCCTCTACTTGCGTCGCGGCGGTCGGCTGCTGCGTCACTTGCGTCGCGGCGGTCGGCTGCTGCGTCACTTGCGTCGCGGCGGTCGGCTGCTGTGTCGATGAAGGAGTCGGCGTGCTGGTTCGGGGTTTTTTACCGTTGCGCCCGGCATCGGATGGGAGCTCGCGTTGCGTGTCGATATTGCTTACGCATACCGCACCACGCTTGCGCTTACGCAGGAGCGGCGAGGATTCCGGAGACGCGAGCAGTTGACTGCAAAGCGACGATTGGTTGTCCTCGTCCTCGGACTCCTCGAAGGAGAGGCTCGGACCGGACTTGGTGGCCGTCTTCTTGGCGACCACGTCATACGAACCAGGCCCGACGCGCTTGACTCCATTCGACTTCTTTAGAAGAACCTGTAGAGTAGACTATGTTTCATGTAACTATAAAAGAAGCATTCAACACAAAAGAAAGCACGTAGACGTACTGGAGAACTTGACTTGCCAACTCTTGCTGGGGGCAAGACGAACGCTTCCTCGTCCTCCGGGTGAGTGTCTGGTTGGCTAACTTCTTCGCCATCGTTGTCATCATAGCCGTCGTTGCCAATCCTGTTGGTGAACTATTTGACGTCAAATGTTAATAAATACATGAATAGAAATGATATTGAGACGGTACCTTGATACCGTCGAATAAACTTGTAGTTTTGTTACGCTCTTCGTCGTCTCGCGTGTCGTACCGCTCGTCGTCTCGCCCGCCGTACCGCTCGTCGTCTCGTTCGTTGCCTTGCTCGTCGTCTCGTTTGTCGTCTCGCTCGTCGTCTTCAATCTCAGATCCGTTTCGTTTCTTCGCAGCCTATTATAGGCGAGAAAAGGTGAGAACACGCCGTGTGTTCATGTGGCGCGTTAACGTACCGCACAGGCATGAGGCGAGTCGACATACTTGAACAGATTCGCGGCTTTGGTCCCAGGCTTTGCAGAGCACGCTTCAATCAGGTTCACGTCTCGCCACCACCCGACCGATCGCTTGGAATGCCCAGGTTCGGTTTTGGGACGTGAGGGGTCCTCAATTGTCCACTCGCTGGACATCTTCAAGGCCGTTCGGATGAGGCGGTCCCTAAAGAGTTTATCACCTGCACAGTCGTTAGTGAATTCGTAGCACATGAAGAAGGTCACATACCTGCAATGCTCTCCCTGAACTCAAGCGGTGTCTGCTTTGGCTTCAGCTGCTCAAACGTACGTCCAAGCAACAACCTCAGCGAATCGGCGACCCTCGTCCGTCGCTTGCGCACCTGAAGAGCAAACGCAAACGTGAGTGTGAAAACAATCACAAGGCCAATGCAATACCGTACCGCAGGCACAAAGCTCTTCTTGATCCGCTCCTTGACGCTAGCGGGGAGCTGCGCTTTCTCCTTCTCCTCGATTCTCTTGATAAACTCGCGTTGGAGCTTGTTTCCCTCGCCTTGCTCGACCTTCGCGATGTCAAAGTAGACGCGGGCGACCTCCTCTTGCACAAGGTCGGCGATGTCGTCCTGCTCCAGACTCGAGCGCGAATCCACCTTGGCAGCAAGGCTCTCCAGTAGCTGCACGGTCTTCTCTTGAGCTGTCCACAGCTTCTCCAAGCCCGCGGCCAGGCCCTGCAAAAAAGAAAGAATCTCTGTGGTGTAGAATGTATAAATTCTTTTACGATAATGCTAATAAATTGAAAATGAGCGCAATGCGAACCTTCATTGGTGACGGTGGAGGAAGGCGCCTTTGTTGCAGCCCTCACGTTCACTATTGTACAGATAAGCCACAAAATTAGAAATCGTGTAGAAGAGATTTATGTAGTAGAAGAGATTTCTCCTACATGTACAAAAGAACGCAAAAACGTACCTCCGTTCCTCGCGTTGGACGTCGGTGCCTTCGCGGGAGCCCTTGCATTACCTTGTTGTAAACACATAGAATACAAACTTAGTAAAATTAAAATTAACGTTTGTGATTTGGGATGTACCAATGAGGACAGGACCGGTTGTCTTCTTCATGTTGATCGAGGACGTCGGTCGGCGAAGATGGGGAAGATCGGCGAAGATGGGGGCTTCTGGTCTTGCGCCGCTACTCCGCCGGCGGACGGGAGCGGTATGTTGTTCCTGTCGACCGTACACCCCTTTCCGTCGTCATACCCCATTATTTCCCGGATTTATGGCCCCTTTTTCTGGGTTCTGTCGTCCGCGGAACAGGATCAAATATTTCTGCGGACATAAAAGAAATTAAATTTCCTTATTTTATTCGTCGACATTATCCTAGAAATAACAATTTCTCCTTTTTTAAAAAAAAAAAACAAGCGATGACCGACCACTGCACACTTCTCCACCGCCACCAGCTCTACGTGCCGATCAGCGAGGCGGTCCATACCGCCCTCATCGACGAAGGCGGCGATGCCGTCGTGTGGGTCGCGTACGATGGCCTTGCCGCAGCTGAGTGCGAGGCTCTCTGCCTGAGCCGCGATGAGCTCGTCAGCCTCCTAAACGAGGAGGCTGACGAGACACCAGCGGATCTCTTTGGCGAGGGCGCTCCACTCAACAACATCTCCCTTCTTGAGGAGATGCTCGAGGCCCTCGACCGCCCCCGTCGCGATGCCACCGTGCTGTCGTATTTCTATGACCGCACGACGCTTAGCCGCTACTCGACTTGCCTTCCCCTCCTCGATAAGGAGGAATAAAAATAAATGATTTGAATTCCTTTTTTTTCGGCCACAAAAAGCGCGTCACACCAAGAAATGTAAGTTACGTCGTATAAAATAAACGGAATTATCCACCGAACGATAAAGGAGATAAAATATAAATCGAAAAATTCATAAACAGAGAAAAAGAGAAAGAAAAAGCGCCTTAATATTTGGCTGAAAATTCGGCACTTTCTGCGGACTTTCTGCACCACTTTTTGTCCACGGAATCGGCAGCTGTGTGCTCACGTTTTTCAAATATCTTCAACTACTGCGCGTAAGGTACGGCAGTGGGAAAGGATTTCGAAATATGAGTTGTGATTGATAAGTATCGACAAAAAATCACACCGCGGAAACAGACCGGCACAGGCTCCGTTTCTTTCCTCCATCCCTCGGCGCCGCGCGCACGTAGGGCTACAAGAGAGGCAGGGGAGGCTTTGCCCTTCGATTAATAAAACAGAGCGCGGCCTTCTGTGCCTCGGCATTGAGGTTAGAGCGCACGATTAAACAAGTACGTATCTTGATAGCTTTCAATTTTGTTTCAATTTTTGCTAATCTCGCCTTTCTCCAGTGGCCGAGCCGAAATGCCCGAAAATGGAGTACATTCCCCACCCATTGCTGTCCCCCCAATGGGTTAATTGTTCTACCCAATGCAGGTATGGCAGCATCGCCAAGTATCATCAACCGAAGGAGCGTAAGAGACGATCGCGGAAGAAATGTAAGCCACGCCCATCGCTGTACGTCAATCGACCTTTCAATTTTACTTCATTCTGTATTTCTAACGCCCTCAAGGGCCGATTGTGAGAGGAAGCTTCAGCATTACGCAGGTAAAAACAAATGGAAACAGATATGCAAGGACGTAGCGCAATGGCGTGGCCTCAAGATGGTACGTAATCGCATGATCGCGTTATTGTTGTTAACATTTGACGTGGATGCAGGAGTACCCTCCTAATCTTCGTGTAGACCGCCAGGACATCGTCGACGTCAACGATCAACATCTCTTCTTCGGCGATCGTGTAGAACGGTACTTCGTTGCCATAATCTGCACGTGGTCGTTTAACGACGTGCACAAGGGCTTCGAAGACCACGCCTACACGAACGACCCAGACGGCACGATCAACGATTTCTACCGCCGGCTCTTCGCGCACCAGATCGACTTCGCCTTCGACCCAGACAAGGACCACGTCCTTCTATTTCAAATCTTTTCGATGTACTACCGCAGAAGGTACTCCTCTCCTCCTGCACGTCTACTGTTTTATTAAACGCTCACTCTTCCTTTACACCTCTTCCTTCGTCTGCTTAAGATACAAGCAGAAGCAGACGAAGGCGGAGATGCAAAGGAAGCTTGCTCGCGACAAGTACGAGGCAAGCACTGCGTTGATGACGCTTGCCTCGTGGTACGTGTGTTGTATGTCATTTATTGTTTCTCTTCTTTTCTCAATGTGTTTACATGTAGTGCGCAGGACCAGCACAGCACAGAAAGCGAGACGCTGGAAGGAGAGAAAGAAGGAGAGAAAGAAGGAGAGGTGTTCGCTGAGGCGGCCAGCCTTCTCATGGTATCGTTCTCCTTTCTTGCTCTTTGCTCTTTTGCCTGACGCTCCTTTGTGCAGGAGGCGCATGGCCTTGACGCCGAGGTGATTCTGGCACGCGCAACGCACGTGCTTGGCGGCTCCGAAGGGCTCGTTCTGTTTGGTGATGGTCCGAACACCAAGCCCGTTGCCTTCACCATCGACAACGGCCCCAAGGAGCTCATTCGTTGGCGCTTCAACGACCGCATCGATCGTCTCATCGCGTTCAAGCCAAGCGGCAAAATCCTCTACACGAGGTGCACCGTCTATTGGTGCTCGACAATGATCAGCTACTTCGACGAGGCGTATAGCTTTTACAAGCGAGGACGGTACGCCACCTCTTATTTGCTCTTTTTCAGCACTTATAGTTTCTCTTTAGTCGTTTGGTTAATGCAGGAGACATGGAGCTCTTTTGTCCAACGTGCTACGTCAAGATGACAAACGCACTCTTCTTCGGTGGCCACGATCCGTTCGGGCTTCACTTTGGTTTGCTCCCCTCACACAATCTCCAATAAACATTCGTTTGCATAGGGGGGGATAGGTATGGCGACGAGCAAGCGCAAGAACAAGGACAAGTGGTGCGACGAGTGTGGGATTTGGTTCACGCATTCAGGCCGGCAGCACGAACAATCTAACCACCATGTGAAGGCGGCCCGTGAGAAGCGTACGCTTGCTTGCTTTGCTCTTTTACCTTTTAGCTAACACAGCACTTTCGTTTGCAGGCGCAAATGAGAAGCTTGCAGCGGAACAGCAGCGTCAGACAAGCGACAAGAAGAACAAGAGCAGCAGCAGCGAGGAAGACAACTACGAGAACTACGACATCGGCGACGGCGACAACAACAACTACAACAACGACGACAAGGGCGATGGAGGTTTGATTTCCAATAACTGCGATAAAGAGAGCGACGAGAGAAGCGCGGAACGAAATGAGACAATAAATGAAGAGGGGGACATGCGAGGAGACGACCTGGAGGAGGATGAGGTAATGAGTGAAGACGACCGGGAGGGCGAGGATGACGAGCGAATGGATGAAGACGACGCAATTGCTGGCGCCATGACGTCTATCAACACCGACAGGTCACACGACAATGACCCACACGTTGTGGCGGACCCAATGGGTCCAGCAACGGACGAAGAGTTAGAAGAGCATGATCTGCCTTCGGTACGTTTGTTGTGTTATGATTCTTATTCTCTACTTACCATTCTCACACAGGCGCGACATACACGTGTGGCACGAAGAGAGGGACCGGTAGAGCTCGCGAAGACGGAGAAGAACAAGGCGCTCTACGAATACATGCAACGAAACGACATCACCGAGCACGCGATGGAGGACATGCTCCGCATGCTTCGCAGTCCACCCTTTGGTGACGACACGATCGCCAGGAGCACCCATGTACTGAGCGAGGCCGGCCAGGTATATCTGCTCTTAATTTGTTTGTTATATTGTCATATATTCTTTAATGATTGATTGGTGCGTGCAGATGATGTACCCGCCAATTGCACGGCGCCGGGCTCGCGTCGGTCAGGGGACGCTTGACTTTGTGTCCCCAACCGACGTCATACGCGATCGCTACAAGCACAAAGTTGGCTTGAGCGACGAGCACTTTCGTTTCAAACGAAGTCACCGGCTTAAACACCCGTGCAACTCGAAACGCTTCGAGCAGTGCGAACGGTGCGTCACACAACAAATTTGTTTTATTAATAAACTGACAAGTGTGCGTGTTGCAGTTATATGTCTTACAGGGCCGCCGCACAGGGGCGGAGGCCTGAAGACTGCCGCCTCATCCTCCCCATCTTCTACATCGACGCGTTCGAGCAAAACCGATCACGAAACCGCAGCGTCGTCGGCATCTACATGTCGTTCGCGAACGCATCAATGGAGGAAACGGAGGCCGCGGAGTCGAGATACCTCCTCTGCCTTGTTCCGCTCAACGTCGACCTCTTCGACGCCTTGCGGCTCGTCATCATTGCGCCGATGCGCCTGCTCGAGCGCGGATACGATGTCTACTTCAAGGCCGAGGATACGACGCGCCACTGCTACGGGTCCGTGTACTGCATCCTTGGCGACCATCCCTCACAAGCGCTGTGTGCCGGTACGTCGTTCTTCTTGTATACGTCGTTCTTCTTCAGTTGACTCGCTATCTGCATCCACGTGTTATAGGGTTAGCACAGGGGGGCTGGGGGTGCTGCCGTTACTGCCACAACCTCTCGGCCTTCTTCCACGAGGTGGAATGGCCGATCAAGATCGGCAACCAAACGGTGCACCGGCCCCAACGACGCGGCAGCTACTGGAGCGTCTACGACGCTCACGTCGCGGCGCTCAACGACTCGAACCAAGGAGGCCGTGGCAAGGTTGGCCCCGCCGACGAGAAAATTAAGGTTCACGGTTGGGGGCGACAGGTAAGTCCCTTCTGGGACCTCCTCTGGATGCGGGCATCGTTTTACGATTGCTTCGGTATCTGTTTGCTCCACATTGAGCACCTGGGCCTTCTAAAGGTTCGTACCACCACAATCTTAAACGGTTTCTAACTTCATTAACTTCTTCGTCATTAGCGACACTTGCAGTACACCTGCACTGCGAATGGGCTCGAGGACGAGCTCAACAAGGCATTCAAGGCTTTCCCCCCATTTCCGGGAAAGCAGAGTTTTGCCAACCGGACGCAGATCGTTAGGCGTAACGCAAACGTGCATCTTCCTCTTTTTTTTCTTTATCTTTTCTTGATTAATACTCACGCACGACACACACGACACGACAGGGAAAGTTGGTGGTGGCAGGGCTGACAGGAGGCGAAATGGACAGCTTCCTGCAGATCGCCGAGCTTCTCTTCAAGGAGAGGGTGAGTGATCTGGAGGAGCGCGAGTGTTGGCGTATCCACGTCGACATTGTCCGCCTCCTGCAGCAAGACAGCTTCGACCCCAACGACCTCAACAACCTCGAGAAGATGACCAAGAGGTGGAAGTACCTCATGGTCAAAATCTACGGCGGCGTTGCTGATCGGCAGCGAGCGACGACCTCGAAGAAGACGCAGCCGAAGAGGAAGAGGTCGCGGACAACCGAGAAGGCGGCCAGCACGGCTACAACGACGAGCGAGAAGCTACTCAGCTTCAAATTTCCAAACTTCGAGGTCGCACAGCACTGGCCGGAGCTAATCCGCTTCCTCGGTCCCCCATGGGTACAGGATACGCGCCTCTGGGAGCAGCGCCACCTCGCGGCCAAGATGACCGCGCGTCGCACCAACCAGATCAACACCGAACTGGCGATCCTGGTGAAGGTACGGTTGCTACGCGTTCTCCCTTTGCTTTTTACTCACTTCCTTTATTTCGTAGACACATCAAAAGGACGCTGTGGTTCGTCATCTGGCATACGCCGGGCTGCCCTCCACGAGATCTGCGCAAGTTGAGCGCAAGGAACCCTACACGCTCAGCGTTCACGCCGACACCGTAGCGGACATTACGAGGGACCGCAAGCGGAACCTCATCGACGCCGTCGAACGTGAGCTGGGAAAGGGCGTCGAGATAGCTCACGACGAGATCACTTCGCACAAATCGGCCCACTACTACGGCCACTTCCTTCGACCGGGGGATGGCATTGCCTTGCGTGTCCCCGAAGAGTATCCTGACGTACGATAGTCCGTCAACGTTGGTTTTGTGTTGTTCACTGACTACTTTTCATTACAGATACGGTTCATCATCGACGATACGAGACATATCATCCTCGACGAGTCCGAGACGTCCGAGACACAGCGCGTCGTGATAGGAAAGGTCTCTCGTTTCTTATCGATTAAATGTGCTGATAGGGTGCGGCCATGGGTCGAGCTCGAGCTGGGCGATCTGCTAGATATCCGCGACGGCTTTCTAGAGTTCCATTTCAGCAAGCGACGGTTCTACCTCCCCTTTGGGTAGAACAGGTGGACCGTCGCGAAGCGTGTCCACCTCGTGCTGCAAGGACGCTGCGTCGTTTATAACCACCGCGTTAGATGGCACCTGGGTGACACATGGGCCACGGCTCCACGACCATACGTAACGGCCAGTTGCAACAACCACGGGCGACCGGCCACGACGATCGAGAGTGAGCAGCGGCGACGACTGGCGACGGCAAGTGACAAGCGAGGGCGAGCAGTGGCGAGCACCAGCGACGACCGGTGACAACAAGTGAGGGCGAGCAGCGGCGAGCACCAGCGACGACCGGCGACAACAAGCGAGGCCGACCCAGGGCGAGCACCAGGGGCGAGCAGGACCAGCGACCGGCGATGAAGACCAGCGGCGACGACCACTAGGGACCGGCGATGGCCACTAGGGAGCGGACCAGCGGTGAGAAGGCAGAGGAAGAACGAAGGTGGGTGGGTGGTGGATAGAAGGTG
>CDFJ01210172.1:0-13672 GCA_000826505.1 Acanthamoeba pearcei
GAGAGGGAGGGCAGATGAAACAGGTGGCATGACTGGGGAAGAGGAGAACCGAACCCTTGTCGGTGCAATAGTCGAGAAGGCCCTTCTGGTGTAGGTAGGGGTGGAACTCGACCTGGTTCACGGCAGGCACCGTCTGCATCCATCGGCAGTGCGTGAGCGCGAAGCAGCATCCCCAAACACGCACAAACGACTACGGGGATGGCTCACTACGAATACTGGCGGGATAGGAAGGGGAGGGGGAAGGGGAACCTGAGAATGGGAGATAAGCTCCGCTATCTGTTCCTCGGTGAAGTTGCTCACGCCGATGGCCTTCACCAGCCCTTCCTGCAAGAAGCCCTCCCTATTGAAAGTGCCGTGATAGTGAGAGTCGGGCAAACAGAATGGACTGGAATTCTCTCGCCCCCCCGCGCCTCAAGATTTGTGGTGGCTCATGGAAGAACGGCGTACAGAGCCTTCCAGGTGTCGTTGAACTCGATGGAGGATTTGAGGAGCGCGTTGGGCCGTCCATCGGACTGTCGTCCGGTTGGAAGCACCTCGTTCTCGAACTTGACGGGCCAATGGATCAGGTACAGGTCCTGTGCATGCGCTCAACCCGACGACAACGACGACACACGGCACATGACACACAACAAGGAAAGGGGGTTGTCATAAATTCGCATCGATGTGGTAACGAGCAAAGAACGCCCTTCGGAGGCAATCACAGGGTTGAGTCGGATGAAGGGGAGAATTGGGTCGAGAACGCACCAGGCAGTGGAGCTGCAGGTTCTTGAGCGTGGTACGCAGGGCAGCCGCCGCACGGTCCTGGTGGTGGTGGTTGAAAACCTTGCTCGTGATAAACAGCTCTTCTCTGCAGTAATCCCGCGCCATCACACATGCCATACACGATCGATCGCATGTCACAGCGCGTCCATGCATTGCACTGCGGCGGAGAGCGTGCGCGATGATACCGCTTGACGAGGCCTTTGTCGAGGGCGCTCTTGAGTGCCACGCCGATCGCTTCCTCGTTGCCGTATGCCTCAGCACAGTCTGTGCTAAGGGCGAAAGACGTGGTAAGTGCACGCACGCATCACCTGGGTGTGACAAATGCCTCGCTGAGCGGAAAGGGGGATATGTTACGCGCGTTGGCCGTACCAAAGAGGCGATAGCCAGCGCGGAGGGCGGCCTCCACGACAGCCCCTACTTCACCCGTAGCCAACTTCCACGTGCCCAGCCCTAGAAGAGGATGGCCGACCAAGCAGTGTAGATTAAAGATCAACTCGCGGTTAAGGGTCAATAGATTGAGTGAGGGTCGCACCAACGACGGGCATCTTAGCTCCGGTGTTCAGGGTCAGTGAAGGGACAGTCCTCGACGTCGTTGCCATTTTTGCCGTCTTCGTCTCTAGACTTGCAGTGTCCGCCAAATCTTCAGTACTTACCGATGGCGGTTGTTTTTCGGTTTTGGTTGGACACCCAAATCAGGCCAGTTCTTTTGGAAATGTTTTTGTAAATGCGTTTCGATTCTCGCCTTGCACGGCTTTCCTCTACTCCCGGTCTACACCGTAGTGGAGGGCGATCCTGGCGAGGGCCTTAGTTCATCACTCCAACGTGCAACACTGGAGTGTATCCAGTGGTGGATGAGTGTATGAGAGCTGATCCAATGACCTCCTCCACCTTCAACCTTTTCAATCTCTTTTCTTTTGGGATTAAAAACATTAAAGATGAAAGAAAACAGAATCAAAATCGCAAGCTTAGAATGAAGAAGACCATCAACACTCTGCGCCTTGTCCGCCAGTCCCCTCCCCCGATGGTCGCACCAGCTCCAACACGCCGGCTTTTGGTGGTTGACCAAACAGCAGCGGTGTTACGTTAAATAATTTTTAATTGTATTTTCTGGCTGTCTCTCTCCAGGACTCGAGTGTATGAGGAGGTTTTATGTGTCCAGTGACCAGGGAGCTGTGAGTGGAACGTTGTCCGAGTTGGCCACCGTCGCAGAGCTCCAACTCTGTGTTGCGAAGGAATACGGCACCGCCCCCGAGGCGGTGACATTAATCCTAGATGGCGAGTTTCTCGGCGACCCGACGCAGGCGGTGGGGGGCCTGCCTTGTCTGGATCTTCAAGCAATCGTCTCTGGCTCCACCACAGGACCTAAACCCCAGACGTCGCGTCTGAAGGAGCTCCTGCCCCGCATCGCTGCCAACGATCCTTCCTTGGAGGAGCAGCTCGATCTTCGTGGTTGGTCGCTGGGCGACGCAGAGGCGCGAGCCCTGGCCGAGGTACTGCTGCTGCGGGGGGACGACGACACTCGGGTGACCGGTCTCTTCCTGGCAGACAACTCGATCGGGGACGAGGGGACCCACGCCCTCGCTCGGGTCATCGCCGCGCACAGCGGGCTGCACCTCGTCAGCCTGGACCGCAACCTGGTGGGCGACGCGGGGTTCGAAGCGCTCGCCGAGGCCCTGTGCTCCAACACCAGCGTCAACCACCTTTCGCTCGAGTCCAACCACCTCGCCACGCAACGAGGCGGTCAAGCGCTGGCCACGGCCCTCGAGTCCAACCACTCGCTTACCTACCTCGTGGTCGGAGGCGAGGCCGCCCGCTGCCCCGAGCTGCAACACAGGGTAGACGACGGTTACGGCGTGAGGGCGAACGTGGCACTGCGCCAGTCCCTCCATGCCGCAGTGTCTCGCGGGGACGCTCGTGCGGTGGAATCGGCTCTGGCGATGGGCGTGGACGCGACTTCCTTCACCGTCCCCGAGAACGAGAGCGTCGTGCACCTCGCCGTTCGCGTGGGTTCGCATCCCGTGTTGCAGACGCTCCTCGCCAGCCCCGCGTGTCGCCGCCTGGTCGACTGCCGCGATGGGAGCGGCAACACGCCGCTGCACGTGGCCTGTGCTCTGGGCCAGATGCCCGCCATCTCGATGCTGCTGGAGCGCGGGGCGGACCCCCTCGCGGTGGACGGGCGCGGACGGCTTGCCCAGGAGCTGTCGCCTACCGGCAGGTCCGCCATTAGCAGCTGGCTCCGCGGTCGCGTGGCGAGTCGCATGCTGAGCGGCGACGACGTGGCAGGCCTGTCCGATGCGCTGGCCACCTTTTACGACCTCTGTCCCACCGAACCCATCGCCTTCCTTGGCAGTTATCGTGAGAACGTCCGCCAGGCCGTGGTGGCCCGGCGTACCGCCCAGCGCCTGCCGCCCTCCATCGCGTCGGCTCTCAAGCAAACCGAGCTCTCCAAAGCCGTGACCCGCTTGGAGGCAATACTCGCTGATCCGCAACAACCCGCGCAACTCCGCTCGCTGGCCGGGGTCCTGGAGGCGCTCTGCCTGCAAAAGCTCAAGCACGACGATGGCGAAGCTCGGCGGCTCTTCCAGGCTCACCGCCACGAGTGCCCGGAACGCGCCCCCGTCTTCTTGTGGGATATGCGAACGGCCCCTGACGCCACTACTGCCTGTGGCGCTGCGGTGGCGTACCTGGTGGTGTGCGCCGGATACCCGCCCGACTGGCACGCCGAAGCCAGCAGCGTGCTGAAGCAGTATGCCGCCGCCGCCATAAACTGCGGGCGCCCGGCCGAGGCCGGACCACGCCCGCGGCCCGCCGCGGCATCGCTGGACCAAAGATGGAACGAACTGAGGGACCAACGACCGGACGCCGAGACCGCCTCGCTCGGCAAGCTGATGGCGCTGGTGGGACTGGCTGCCGTCAAGGAGCGAATGGTCACGCTGTTCGAGGAGCTCGGGGTGCGCAGGGAACAGGGGCGGGGATACAGCGGGCTCAACATGCACGCGCGGTTCGAAGGCAACCCAGGCACCGGCAAGTCGACGGTGGTGGGGCTGTACGGCGAGATTCTCAAGGAGTGCGGCCTGTTTGGCCCCGGCGCCGGGGCCACCGTTACCGTTGAGCGGACGACCGGGGGCAAGTTGCTTGATGCCGGACCGGCGAAGCTCAAGGACCTGCTCGACAAGATAGCGACGGGCGTCATCTTCGTCGACGAGGCCTACCAGCTCGATCCGGTCAACAACCTCACCGGCCGGCAGGTGCTGGCGTTGCTGATGGACGAGATGGAGGAGAGGCGAGGGAAGCTGGTCGTGGTCATCGCCGGCTACTCCAAACAGATCGAGAAGCTGGTCGAGTTCAACCCCGGCCTGCCCAGCCGCTTCCCGCAGCGATTCGTGTTCGACGACTACTCTGACGACGAGCTCTGCGCCATGCTCCAAGATATGATCAACGCCGCGGGGCTCTGGGTGGATGACCCGAGGTGGTGCCGTGTCGCCGCGCAACGCCTGGGGCGCAGCCGCGGCCGGGATGGGTTCGGCAACGCACGCGACGTGCGCAACCTGTTCGACACGGTGGTCGTCAAACGGCAGACCGTGCGGATCGTCGAGGAGCGCCGACGCGGGGCCAAGCCCGACCTCGGACGCCTCACCCGCGACGACCTCCTTGGCCCCAAGGCCGACCGCGCGACCCTGCTCGAGCACTGTTCCGGCTACCACGAGCTGCGCGAAATGGTCGGGCTGAACGAGGTGAAGCGGGCCATAGACCAGATGGTCGACGTCGCCGCGCGCAACGCAGAGCTGGAGGAGCGCGGAGAGCCTCTCATCGAACTCAACCTCAACCGGGTGTTCCTCGGGAACCCCGGCACCGGCAAGACGACGGTCGCCAAACTCTACGCCGCCATCCTCCGCCACCTGGGCCTCCTCACCGTTGGCGAGGTCATCTACAAAACGGCGTCGGATTTCAACGGCACCGTGATCGGCGAGGCCACCAAGGTCACCGTGGGCATCCTCGAGGCCGCCCGAGGCTCGGTGCTCGTCATCGACGAGGCCTACGCGCTCGACCCGGCCGCCGGCTCGCCCCTGCACGGCGCCTCCGGCGGAGACCCCTACAAGCGGGACGTCATCAACGCGCTGGTGGAGAGGGTGCAGGGAAAACCGGGCGACGACATCGCCGTGGTGCTCCTGGGCTACCGCGACGAGATGGAGAAGATGCTGCGCAACTCCAACGCCGGACTGGCCAGGAGATTCAATCTGGACAGTGCCTTCCTCTTTGCCGACTATGACAACGACGCCCTCTGGCGCATTCTCCAGGACGCCGCGCGCAAAGCCGGCCTGACCATGGGCGTCCAGGCGTGCCTCGAGGCCGTGGCAGTGCTGGAGCGCCAAAGGGCACTGCCCAGGTTCGGCAACGCCGGCGCCGTACACAACCTGCTCTCGTCGGCCAAGCTGCGCATGCAGGACCGCCTTCAAGCCACGTCCACGGCGGAGGAGCAGAAGGAGCTCCTGCCGGAAGACTTTGCCACGTCGCAACAAAAACAACGGGCGTCTCCCTCTGACGAGGAGCTGGGCCCCGACCTGGCCCGCGTGCGCGCCGAGATCGCCGTCACGGTCGCCAAATCCGAGGCCACTGGCCGCAGCGTGGCCGACGAGCTGGAGTACGGCTACCTGTTCGTGGGGCCTCCCGGCACCGGCAAGACCACCGCCGCGCGGCTGGTGGGCCGCATGCTGCATGCGCTGGGCCTACTGACGGAGCCCGCGGTGGTGGAGAAGCACGCGCGGGACTTTGTCACCGGCTACGCGCAGCAGGCCGGCAAGCAGACCGAGGCCTTGTTCCAGGAGGCTCTCGGCAAGGTGCTTTTCATCGACGAGGCATACAGCCTCCTCAGCGAGGACCCGCGCGGCGAGGTCATGAACACCATCTGCGCGCTCATGACTGCCGAACAGTACAAGGGCAAGCTCTCGGTGATCCTGGCCGGATACGACGACGAGATGGCATCGCTTCTGGCCAGCAATCCAGGACTCCCGAGCCGCTTCCCGCAGCGCGTGCGATTCCGCGCATGGGACCCGGCCAAGTCGAGCCGCGTGCTGGTCGACTACCTGACCGAGCGCGAGATGACGCTGGATGACGCCGCTGCCTCTGCTCTGCCGGATCTGCTACGCGAACTGGGCGACGCCCCCGGTTGGTCGAGCGGGCGCGATGTGCTGGCCTGGGGCCGAGCTCTGTACGGCAAGGTGGAGCTGGGCTCCCCGGTCACTCTCGCCCATCTGCGCACCACGATGCGAGACTTGATCGCCACGAAGCAGAACGTTACGGAACCTCGCGCGCGACGCCTCGTCGCCGCATGTCTGCCATCGGCAGAGGACGCTCCGTTGTCGCTGGGCACATGTGCCGCCGCAACTCGTGCTACTACCGCTGCACTCGACGACCACGACGGCGATGAGAAGAAGCTGCTGCCGGACGACGACCCATGGCAACCGCTTCGCGCTCTCGGCGTTATTGACCTGGACTCGGTCGATCCCAACGACCCTGCTATCATGCGATCGCTTATGCAACAGGGCCTGGACGCAGCTGCCGCGAGACAGCTCCTGGAACGGTGGGAGCACTACGTGAAGGAGCTGGCCAGGCTGGCCGAAGAACAGCGGCTTCGCGAAGAGGAGGAGGAGCGCCGCAGACAAGAGCTGGAGCAGGCCGCCAGACAAGCTGCCGAAGAAGAGGAACGTCAACGGCTAGCGGAGGAAGCACGCCGGATTCGGGATGAACAAGCCAGACAGCAAGCCATCCAGTCAAAGCTCGCCCGGATTGGTAACTGCCCCATGGGGTATGCGTGGATCAGCCAAGGCGGTGGGTGGCGTTGCGCCGGCGGTAGTCATTACGTCAGCAGCGGCCAACTTAACACGGAATAAAGGACCACGGGGAGATGGGACTGGACATCTGTGGGACATGCCTCGCCTCAGGGACCACTCGACCATGCCCTACGGATGCCATCATTTAATAACAGGGCCAATGGCATACTTTTGCTTAATAACAGGGCCAATGGCATTGTTGTTTGGCTGGTACAGTTGACATGAGCTTTGCACCCGCAGGGAGGAGAGTTCAACGATTGGCGCAGTCGACCAACAGCTCCTGCACATTTATGCGGCGACGTGCAGGCCTTTCTGGCAGGCCTTTGCATTCTCTGCAACCATCCTGCAACATGACCACTAGTGAAACAAAGATAAGGGTCAGTCAAGTGCGCCAACAAACCGCCACCACCCCCACCTCCCTCCCGTCGTGGTGGTGGTACGTACCCCCTATGGATGGAGGCACGCGCACGCACACGCACGCAAAGAGAGGGGTCAGTCAAGTGCGCCCAACAAACCACCGCCACCTCCACCACCTCCCCGTCGTTGTGGTGGTACGTACATACTATGGATGGAGGCAGGCACACGCACACAGACACACGCAAAGAGAGGGATCAGTCAAGTGCGCCAACAAACCACCGCCACCACCACCTCCCGTCGTCGCGGTGGTACGTACAGACTATGGATGGAGGAAGGCGCACACACGCACGCACGCATGCAAAGAGAGGGATCAGTCGAGTGCGCCAACGAACCACCACCGCCACCTCCCGTCGTGGTGGTGGTACGTACATACTATCGCAGGCGCGCGCGCAAATAGCAAGAAATACGCGGGTGAGTCAATGCAACTGGATGGAGTTGTGGGGGGGGGAGACTTACCTCCCCACTGTGGAATCGACAAACCGTTATGGCGCTACGAGTGAACGGTACCATGCACCTCATGCATGGCCTCACCATTTCTCCGTTGGTGAGGTCGACACTCGACACATTGCGCGGCAGCTTGGCGTTGGTGAGGTCGGCGTTGGTGAGGTCGGCGTTGGTGAGGTTAGCGTTGGTGAGGTCGCGCCCAGAGAGATCGGCACCGGTGAGGTTGACGCCCGACAGGTTGAGAGGCAGGTTGGCGTTGGCGAGGCTGGCGTTGGTGAGGTTGGCGTTGGCGAGGTTGGCGTTGGCGAGGTTGGCGTTGGCGAGGTTGGCGTTGGCGAGGTCGCGGCCAGAGAGATCGACACCGGTGAGGTTGACGCCCGACAGATTGAGAGGCAGCTTGGCGTTGGTGAGGTTGGCGTTGGTGAGGTCAGCGTTGGTGAGGTCGGCGTTGGTGAGGTCGCGGCCAGAGAGATCGACACCGGTGAGGTTGACGCCCGACAGGTTGAGAGGCAGGTTGGCGTTGGCGAGGTTGGCGTTGGTGAGGTTGGCGTTGGTGAGGTCGGCGTTGGTGAGGTCGCGGCCAGAGAGATCGACACCGGTGAGGTTGACGCCCGACAGGTTGAGAGGCAGCTTGGCGTTGGTGAGGTTGGCGTTGGTGAGGTCAGCGTTGGTGAGGTTGGCGTTGGTAAGGTTGGCGTTGGTGAGGTTGGTGCTGGTGAGGTTGGCGTGACCCATGTCGGCATCCCGCAGGTCGGCCCTGCTCAGGTCGCTCCCGGACAGGTTGGCGCACCCAAAGTTGGTTCGTCTAAGGGTCGCGCCGGTGAAGATCGCTTTTTCCAAGCGAGCGCCACCGAGATACAGCCCGCTCAAGTTGGCCCCAGAGAGCGAAAGCTGTCCGCCGCTCGCGCATCCGGCGATTTGCATATAGTTGAGCACCTCGCCCTGCGAAAGCAAGGGTCCGCCGCCTTTCCTGGCCGACGCCTCCTGGCCTCCGAGCACCGCCACCAGCTCGTCCAATTTCCAACGTTTGGCGTGCTGTAAGAGGAGCTCGGCGTCGTAGCTGCCCAGGTCGGTGGGAAACACGGCCTCCTGAAGCCACGCGAGAACATAGCCAAAGGGCCTTGCCGGAGCGTCGAGGAACACGACGCCCTCGCTGTTGCACTTCAGCTTGCGTCTGCTTCCCGCGGAAAACATGACGCCCAGCACGCTCATCGGGTACTTGGTGAGCGTGGCACGCGAGGTGCTGAACAGCGTGCCGCCGACGTTGAGCGTCAGCACGTCCTCGGGCGGCGGGTTGAGCTGGTCGCAGAGGGCTTCGAGGTCCTTGGCGCGCTGTTCCTGCTGGCGCTTCACTTCCGCCTCGGCGCGCCTCGCCGCCTCTCGCTGGCGCTCCTCCTCCTTGCGCTGCACCTCTGCGCACAGAGACCGTACGTGCTTGGGTACCGCTCGGCGCTCCATTGGCTCGCCGCACCCCTCGGGGCACAGCACCTCGGCGTATTCGCATACGGTATCCAGGTGATCGGGCCGCTCTCTCAGCACGCCCAGCCAAGGACAGCCGTCCAGCGAGCACGGGCTGAACGCGCAGAAGCGGTTGAGGTGCTCGGCGAGGCTCCCGCGTTCGCCCGTCCATTCGCAGGCGCGAGATCTGTTGGAGCAGTAGACGGCCAGCTCGTTCAGCAGGCCCTGAGTGAACAGGTTGGGCTGGAAATCGTCCGGCGTGCTCGCCTGCCGACAGGTGGGACAAGTGTCGCTGGACGCCAGCCATTGGGCGATACAGCCGAGGCAGAACAGGGTGTTGCAGCGGGGGTGGACGCGGAGCTCCACCGCGGGCTGGGTGCAAATGCTGCAGAAGAGTTTGGTGCTGATCTTGGGCAAGTCGACATACTCGAACGACACCGGTACCGGCGGCCGCGGGGGGGAGGTCGTTCCAGTTGATTGGGCCACCACGATTCGCGCGTCGAGCGGGATGGCGAACGACCGATTGCCGTACGCTTGGCGCAAAGTGGTCTGCTCGTTGTCGGTCAAGGTTTGGCCCTGGAGCGAAAGTGCAATCGAGGATGGGTTGGTATCGCCCTCCTTCGCCAGGCGCCGACGAATCTCTCCCAGGGGAGCGTCTGGCGAGACGTGGAGGTGGACGTCGCGGTGATTACCCTTGTCGTCCCTGGGACAGCGAACGACCAGCTCGACCGTCGATGCCGTATTCATGTTGAGTACTGTTGCGTGTCTGTTGGCGCTCCAATCCCCCCGAAAAGGGCTTGCTTTTGTCTTCACCGAAGATACCCCACCGCCCCTTTGCCTATTTCAGTCCATTGCGGAAGAATCTTCACGATGCAGAGCCCACAGCAGCCCAAGGTCAAATTGGTGGTCCGATACGCGGATGCCAAGAAGTGTCGGCGCGACGTTGCTCTCTACGAACTTCCCGACACGCCCTTATCCGAGATCTGTGTGCGCCTGGCCAAGGTTTGTGAGACCAAATCGTCAGCTTTCGAGCTATCTCTCCAAGGCCGGCCCTTGGTCGACATGGCACTCGGCCAAGCTTACGGCCCTGCCACGTCGTTTCTCCTACCGCTGGACGCAATCGATGTTGCTCTCGCCACTGGCCTCACAACCCTAAGAGTACCCCCTTCCTCTGGTTGGCGTTACATCTTTTTAAAACAGAGAGGCTTCAACACACAGGGCTTTGCTTACGTCCACGAGAAGCCCGTCGACGATGACCTCACTTGTGCCATCTGCCATGAGCCGCTCTTCAACCCTCTGTGCGAGCCCGCCTGTGGTCTGATGTTCTGCCGTGCTTGTTTGAGCGAATGGCTCGGTCGGGACAACTCGTGCCCATCGTGCCGAGCGGCAACGACACTCTCAGCTTTGACGATCCCACCGCGGGTCATCCTCACCACGCTCAACGCCCTCCTCGTGGCGTGCCCCGAGTGTAAGGGCCACTTTGAGCGCAACATGTTGGCCGCCCACCTCCCGAACTGCCCCATCGGTACTCCGTCCTCTCCCCTCCCCCTTCATGTTATTGATGCTTATCTTCAGCTAAAGAGGGCTCTGTCGTAGCGTGCAAGCTGGGTTGCGGCGAGAAAGTAGCCCCTCTCGACGAGGCCGCCCATGATATCGCCTGCACGGCCAAGGCTGACACGCTGGGGAGCGAGGGCAGCAGCAGCAACGCCGGGAGCGGGATCGGCTAGCGGCTGGTCGCCATCACGCCGCGCATGGTCGAGGGCTTCCGCAGCATCGTCAAGAAGATGGGCAAAAACACGACCGACGACCGGATCGACCGACCTGCGAGTGAGTGGCGACGCGTCGTGAAAGCACACGAAGGGCGAGAGCTCCCTCACTTCGGGCGGCTCGAGTCCCCCGCAGTTGCGCGGGCTTAGAAGTCCTCCTCTTCGGCGCGGACCTCCCCCATGGCCTCACCGAGGGATGCCGTGCAGCGCGGCGGCGGCCTGCGTAACTCTGATTCATTGTCGTCTTCGTCTTCGTCATCGTCGGACCTAGTCTCGTCCAATGAGCGGGTGGAGCGGCGAGGGCGGACCATGGCGCGTCGCTCGGGCGACACCTGGGGTAATTTCCTGGCCCGCCTCTCGCTTCGCACCACGCCTCGAACCCTCCACAGCGCTGCCAGCAGCCCCAACCTCACCACAGCGGCCTCGTCATCTTCATTGCCCGCGCTGCCCGTCCAACGGGCGGAAGACACAGCGGCCAATGCGAGCAGCAGCAGCAGGAGCTCGAAGAAGAAGAAACCGACGCGGACGCGCTCCGACGATCGCATCGATTGGGGCAATGATCGCATCCACCCGTCCACTTCGTCCGCGTAATCTTCATCGTCGCAGCAGCTTCCCGCAGGCACGGCCGGAGTGCGGTCGCGCTCCCTCTCGCCGGTCCGGCGGACCGACAAAGTTGACCGCAAGGGAGGCAAGCACAAGAAACGCAACCACTGCGTGGAAGTGGGGCAAGAACTGGTGCCAGCCGCTGCTCCGCATCAGTGGCCATGCAGCCGGCCCAACGCAAACCGCCACCGGTGGCTCGCCAGCTCCTCGCCATCGCGCAGCCACACCCGGTCGCCCCCCCTACTCTACCACCCAGTTGCTCGAGGTCAACATCAACGTGTTCATCAACGGACTGTTGCGCATGCCGTTACAGAGTCTCGAGGCCCAACCGAGGTCGTCCTTTGTCGCCACCATTGCCAGGACGTGCAGGCGGGTGCTGTCAATCATGGGGCGAATGTACTTATGCAACAGCTAGCAACGTCTTGGCCCCGGTGCCTCTCGGCTCAATCGTGGCCGGTGACGGGGAGCAGATGGTCGTGCTCGTGGCCAGTACCAGTGCCGGACAGTCCCTCGTCGTTTCGCCAGGCACCCCCACCGGCCTCGCATGGTCCACCATTCAGCACATCACATCGGTGGGCACGGGCACCGGCCTCGTCGGCGGACCCATCACCGACGCCGGCGTCAGCTCCCTCTCCAACACCGGCGTCACGTCCGCCACCTACATCTACTCGACGATCACAGTCGATGGACAGGGGCGCTCTTCCGGTCTCATGCCGGCGCCTGTCGGTGGCGGTGGTGGTGGCGGGACTGTGACGTCCATCTCCACAGGTGCCGGCCTGGGTGGAGGCCTGATCACAGGCAGTGGGGCACCATCCTCCTGACCGACACTGAGTCGTGCCCGGCACGTACACCAATGCAACAGTGACCGTGGATCAACGGGGGAGGATCGCGTTGGCGGGTTCACTCCCTCCACGGGCGAGTGGGCCCTTCCTTCGATCGCCGACTACCAGTTCTTCATCGACTCTCTTCACGACACGACCGGAGGAGATCAGGGGCTCACCGGCCCCTTAATCTACGTCAACGGCCAGCGCACACTTGGCGTATTTGGCGGGAACAGTGGCGACAACACCATCTACCAGAGCCCCGCAACCCCCCTTGACAGGCAATTCGAACCTGCGTTTGATATATTTTTCATTTTGACCTCTTGGGCCACGAACTAGCAGCTACGCTCTCGCGTGGTCGTTCTCAAGAGATCTCGAAACGGGTCCGTCGCGGGCCGATTGCTCGGCGCTCTCCTGCTCTTTCTCTTCGACGCCCTGTCGCGCCGCTCGGGCTGGCGCGGAAATGCGATGCGCACGGTCCACCGGGGGAGGGGGGTGGTCTCGTAGCCATCGCGACTGAGACCCTGCACGAGCAGGTCGGCGAGGCGCTTCATCTCGCCCGAGTAGTTGGGGAGGATGGCGAAGGTCACTCGGTCACAACCCGAGGCAGCGGCGGTGGCTGTCAGCTGGCCGCACTTTTTCCTCACGACAGCTGCTATGCATTCCCAGGACCGGTCCGACCGGGCAAGCATGGCTCGTGCGCTCCGTGCATCCACGTTTGCGTGTGTTGTGCTCGGGAGGGAGAGAGAGAAAAACGTTCACGCCTTACACCGTGACGGTGGTGGAACTCAAGGGATCCGAGCTGCATGTGGTGCAGCGGCAGCGTGCTCCGCCGAACGAGACGCTGCCGTCTTTGGCGCCAGCAAAGTAGTCGATGGTGATTTCGTCGCCCCTGGCCAGTCGGTGGCGATCGATGGCAGTCGCGTGCACGGCGCTGAGGCCGTGAAACTCCTCTGCCGTGATGCCGCTCGTGGACGATGGTATTTTTCTGGGCAGTGAAAAGGCCAGAGTCGCGCCGCACTGGTGGTTGGCCAGGGCGAGCGGTCCGCACAGGATGTGTGAGGGGCCGTAGAGGGACGGGTAGTTGTCGGACTGCAGCTCGGCAAAGGTGGCGTCGTCGACCTCGAGCGGCACGGCCCAGAGGTGCCGGGCAAACGGGGAATCGCCCGGGCGCGTGCTGGCTTCGTGTCGGGCGAAGAGCCCCAAGCCGCCCAGCGGCACCCGGCTGGGCGCCACGTGGAGGGGACTCGCCGGGTGGAGGAGGGCCTCGTAGTAGTGCCCGAGGACCGCCAGCATGTCGTTGATATTGCGCTTGGCCGTCTTGTCCGACTTGGCCCTCCGTTGGCGGCGACAAAAGGACGGACCCCACTTGAGCGGGTTGGCCACGCGCTTCACCAGCAGGCGGAACGCAGCGACGTCGAGTGGCGCATCTTCAAACTGGGCGCGTATGTCGTCGTTTTCGAGGATGTGGCGCTTGAAAAATAGCCAATAGCTGACGGCGCGCGGGATCGAGTTGCGCTGTGGCTTGCGTTTGAGTGCGCTCTTGCCCAGCGTGCCCAACTCTTCCATG
>CDFJ01210860.1:3911-17201 GCA_000826505.1 Acanthamoeba pearcei
TGTCGTGTCGTGTCGTGTCGTGTCGTGTCGTGTCGTGTCGTGTCGTGTCGTGTCGTGTGAGAGGGGGAAGGGGCCGAACCTGGTTGAGGATGTTGGTGAGCACTTTGAGGAAGGAGGCGCGGGTCTCGAGGTCCTCGTGGTAGCCCATGGTGACAAAGTACTCGAGGGCCGAGTCGATGTTGGCGCTGAGGAGGTTGGAGAGGGCCATGACCGACATGTCGGCCTTCTGGCGCGGCGTGTTGGGGTCGGACTTGGCGCGGGTGAGGAGGCGCGTGAAGAAGGTGAAGTATTTGCCCAGCGTCGACGTCTCGGCCTCCTCGGCGTCCTCCTTGGAGACCGGCAGGCCCTTGAAGAGCGCCGCGATGGCCTTCACGGCCGCCACGTCCAGGTCCACCGTGCCCTTGGTCACCTCCTTCTGCTTCTCGGGCGTGAGCTCGCTCAGCGTGGTCTGCGCGTGCAGTAGAGATTAGGTATTAGAGATTAGATAAGCAGATAAAGTTAAGATAAGTAACTAATTAGATAGGTAATATACCTTGCCGGGCTTGGCGGCGTTGAAGTCGGAGATCCACTCCATGACGATCTCGACGACGCGGTGGCGGAACTGGAATTCGTTGCCGAAGGAGATGAACTGGTGCTTCTGCATCATGGCCTCGAGGCAGGCGCACATCTTGCTCTTGATGCGGAACGAGGCGGCCGGGTTGTCTTTGATGACGAGCTGCGAGACGTACTTCATGAGGTTGGTGATGACCTCCTCAAAGTCGGTCAGGAGGGCGAGGTCGTCGGCGGTGTAGGAGTCGACGGGCAGCTCGAGGATGTGCTTGATGACGGAGATGGCCTGGTCGGCGAAGGTGGTGGCCTCGGGCGAGTAGTTGATCTGGCCGGCGGTGCCGAAGAAGGTCTTGACCTGCGCGTTGAGGTGGTGGAAGAGCACCGAGTAGGCGGTGGGCGAGAGCGTGGAGCCCAGGAGCTCGGTGGTGGTCTCGCGCACGACGTCGATGTTGGAGACGAGCAGCTCGAGGAGCTCGTCGATGAAGGCGTCGATGATCTTGACCTTGGTCTCGGTGGCGCCCTTGCGCGACTGCTCGACGACGACGCGCTCCTGCGAGAGGCACACGCCGGCGACGGCGCACAGGAAGCCCGAGTAGTGGTTCCACTCGATGAGCACCTCGGGCGGCAGCAGCGCCACGGCGGCCGACGGGGTGATCGACGCCGGCTTGCTGGGCTTGGCCGCCTTGATGGCCTTCTTGAGCGAGCCCGCGTGGTGGTCGCCCTTCTCGTCGACGGCGCCCTTGATGATCACCTGCGACACGCGCGCCCACCGCTTGTAGACCTCCTCCCACGCCCGGAAGTTGCCCTGCGTCTGCCGGATGCGCCGCAGCTCGATCCTGATGGTGCGCTGCTGGGCCGCGCGGCCCGTGAGCAGCGCCGACGCCGACGCCAGCTTCTTGTAGGTGAACAGGTTCGACGCGATCGAGTTCTCTGCGCTGTCGGCCTCGCTCAGGGTGTCGATCTCGTCGCACAGCAGGCCCAGGCAGTTCTCCACCTTAGTCACGATCTCCGTCTCGCCCGAGCACAGCTGAATGAGCAGCGCCACCTCGATCTTGGTCGACGCGTTCGCGCGCAGCGACGCCGACGTCACGCCCGACGAAGACGACGACGACGACGACGACGCGCCGGCCTCGCCCGCCGACTCGCCGGCGCGCTGCTCCTTGTGGGTGGCGAGGAACTCGTTGCGGAAGGCCAGGATCTCGCGGAAGAGGTTGATGTACTGGCGCAGGTCGGGCAGCTTGATGGACTTCTTCTCGATCAGCACGTCGGAGAGGTCGATCAGCACGTGCGACGAGATGTCCCAGAAGCCGGCGATCTGGTTCGAGGGCACCCAGCGCTCGATGAGCTTGGGCCGGTGCAGCTCCACGATCGCCGAGCACGCCGTCTGCGACAGCTCCGGCAGGAAGAACCACGACGCGCACAGGCACAGGCCCTTCAGCAGCGACCGCGCCGCCTCCAGGTCCTGCGACCACGACTTGCCCTGGCGTAGAAAAGAATTACAAAAAGAGATGGAATGTCAATCACGCTGAATATCGCTAAGGTGGCGTGTGACAGCGGGGCAGCGGCAGGCGCGTACCTGGGGGTGCAGTGGGAGGATGGGGTCGGACTTGAAGAGCTTGATGAGGCGACGGAGGATGTCGACGTTGTACATGGCGGCCTCCACGGCCTTCTTGTCCTGCTTGTTGGTCTGCTTGCGGAGCTCGTTGTACGAGCGCACGCTCTCGACCAGCTCCTGGAAGAGGACCCGCAGCTGCGGGGCCATGACCGGGTAGGCGTCGGTGATGGTGGCGTTCCACGTGATGCTGGCGCCCTCGTCCACTATTCGCTGGAGGGTGTTGACCAGCACCAGCTTGTACACCGGCGGGAAGTCCTTGGCCAGCAGGTCCGTGAACGACTTGACTCCCTGCTCTCGCCCATAGCCCCCACACACATAGGTCGTCGTTAGGTAACCGGAGAATAAACGACCACTGGGAGGAGGTGGTCGGCGGTATTGTGACCAATACCGGTAGAAGAAGAGCGGAGGATTACCTTGACGTGCGAGAGGCGGAAGGAGGCGAGGAGGCAGTCGGTCATGATCTGGACCTCGTTGCCGTCGGAGGGCTTGAAGGGCGAGGCCGGGTTGAAGAGGCGCTCCTTGAGCTCGGGCTCGATGGCGGTGACGGTGAATCGCAGGGCCGAGCTGTCCTGCTTGGTGACGAAGGTCGAGGCCTTGAAGATGTTGACGTAGCACACCACGGCGATGTCGGCCAGCTTGCCCTTGAGCGCCTTGTTGAGGTTGTGCATGAACTTCTCCTTGGTGGCGGTCTCCTTGGTCGTCTCGCTCTTGGCCACCTTGAACATGATGTCCGGGCACAGGATGAGCAGCATGGTCTGGATCTCCCAGTAGTGGCCCTTCTTGTTCTTGCCGGACCACCCCACGAACACGTCGAACAGCTCGTCGGGCTTGCCGGGCAGCTTGGTGCCGTTCTATTGGTTGGTATGGTTAATGAGCAACTACGTAGTTGCATGTCAACACACAGGGGAGTGGCGTTACCTGGGACAAGGACACGAACTCCATGGGGTAGTTGTCGATCCAGTTCCAGATGGCGCGGGTGAGCACTCGGGCCAGCAAAATCCTCAGATTGTCCTTCTTGAAGGGCGCATCGTCCGAGGCCGCGAGCACCTGCAGGCCACGGACGAAGAAGGAAGGAAAGAAGGCAAGAAATCAGACATTCTGGGAGTCCAGCTCGGCGTGACGTCAGCTTGACTTGGAGCGAACCTTCTGCAAAATGTCGGTGAGGCGGGTGGAGTTGAGGTTGAGGTACTCGATCAGGTTGAGCGGGGACGAGACTTCGTCGCCGGCGGACAACGGCGACCCGAGCTTGCCCATCAGGATGTCGAACTTGGAGGCCGACACCTGGAAGAGCACGCGGCCGGCCTT
Organism: Acanthamoeba pearcei; assembly: GCA_000826505.1. Lineage (NCBI taxonomy): Eukaryota > Discosea > Longamoebia > Acanthamoebidae > Acanthamoeba > Acanthamoeba pearcei. The sequence goes on from CDFJ01210860.1 coordinate 7,381, forward strand.
GTCGCGCAGCTCGGCGGCGTGGTGCGGGCCGGGCGGCTTCAAAATCGTGTTGACGGCGATGTTCCAGATGCGCACGGCCAGGTTGTCGTCGATGTTCGGCGCCGCCACCTGCTCCTCCTTTTGCTTGAGCTGTTTTTCAAACAAAACACGGAGGGAGAGAGATCGATCAGTAGCTGCCCACGGGAATAGGTCCATGGGGTGCACCACGTACGACGTTCTTGTCTTCGACGTCGCCCAGCTTGCTGAGCTCCTCCTTCTTCTGTGGGTGGTGGGTGGTCGCGTGCGGGTGTAAGTGGGTGGTACCGGGAGGCCAGATCCTGACGTCCCAACGCCGCGATCAAGCTAGGCACACACGGGGAGGGAGTAGAGAGGGGCTTGGGGGTCACGTACGAGGTACTGCCAGGCCGAGGCCATGCTGGTGGCGAGCAGGTTGAGCAGGTAGATGCGGGCCTGGGCCAGGCTGCTTTGGCCCTCCTCCGAGTCATCAAAGCTCTGCCAAACACGGCGACGCGTCAACGTTGCAGGCCACCATCAAAAATGAAATAAGAATAATAATAATAATAACCGAGTAATAATGAAATAATGAAATAAAACGATCAACGACGACAAACATGTTCGCAAGGAACGCCCCGACATTAAATAGATTAAATATAATAACAATAAAGATCGGACAAATTAAACAATAAATTAGAGGTGGGGGATGTTACCTGGGGCAGGTTTTCGAGGACTTGCAAGAGCGCGCCGGCGGCTACGTTGAGCTTGTGTTGGCTCATCTCCAGGAGGGCCTCCTCATTTTGGGTGCGCAGGGAGGCCTGCCTCACCCTTTCGGACGTCTGCTCATCCTTGTCCTTGTACAGGGACACCACCTAGCCGCATAATTCAAATCAATTAGCACTTGAATTAAAAAAAACGTGTATGCAGAGATTATTAGATTATTACCACATATATCAACTGCAAAAATCGAATCACTTGGATAAAATGGCAAAAGCTCAAATGAAACGCCCGCGTACCATGCTGCTGATTCGGTCCACGAGGTGTTTGATGAGAGATGCCTCATCAGTGATGGCCAGCAACCCGGCGGCATAAGACGAACTAGACATCATGTTCATTCAAAGCCCCCACGACAGCACGAAGGATTGTGCCCGGGAAGACGCGTTCTAGATCTAGGGAAAGAGGCAACGGCCGCTGAGGAAGAAGAAGAGGGGAGGAGGCAGAGATGTGCGGCCAAAGTTGCGCGTCGGTGCGTTGTTTGTGCTCTGTGTGCTCGTGCGGGGGCGCAATTTTTGTCGCGACAGGAAAGCGAAGGCGGCACCCAACAGGAGGCGACCACAATTTCGCGAGTCTGCCGGCAATGGCCGCCCTGTCACCGCGACGCGAACGGCGGTCCATCCTTTCGCGAGGCGATCCCTACACTCCCATTGGCCGGTGCAGCGAGATTTTTATTATTAAACGTCACTCCGCTTCAGGCGCGCGGCCGGGTCTTTGGTAACGGGGGGGGGGGTTGTTAGGGCGGACAGAGAACGAGGCCTTCTGCGGCGCGTGCTGGTGGTACAAGGCGGCGAATGGATCAGGCGGCGAGGTTCTGCGCGAGGGACTCCTTCATGGTCTGGACCCAGGTGTCCATCTTCTGCCGCAGCTGCGGGGAGATGGGGTCGAACGCGCGGGGCAGGGCCGTCCACTCGCTCTGGACGCGGGCCTTGAGGGTATCAAAGTCCTCGGGGAAGGCGCCCTCGACGGGTCCGTGGTCGTAGACGACGCGCAGGAGGTCGTCGCCCGCGACGTCGGCCTCGACCGGGTAGATGACGGGCACGCCCTGCTCGTTGCGGATGACCTTGAGCGTGCCGGGGAGCGAGATCTTCTCGGCGTCGGTCTTGGGGTACTTCATGACCTCGCGCGTGCGGCCGTCGGCGTACTCGATGTAGGAGAGCTTGGTGGCGAAGGACATGGTGTCGCGGTCGACCTTCTGCAGGAGGCCGCCGCCCATGCCAAAGGTGCAGCTCTGGGCCGAGTAGCCCTTGGCCAGCGCGGCCTCGAGGATCTTGACGAGCGTGGCCGAGTTGATGCCGTCGCCCTGGATGACCGACACGCCGCGCAGCACCTTGTAGCCCTTCGTGTTGACGTCGGCGCCAAAGGCCTTCTCGCCGGCGTCGAGGCCCATGAGGACGGCATCGACGGGGTCGCCCGAGTCGGGGCGGAGCACCATGTGACCGCCGGCCTTCTCCTTCTTCTCCTTGATCTGCGGGAGGATGTTGTAGAGGCAGTTGGCGTAGTCGTACGAGTCCAGCACGCACGAGAAGACGCCCTTGCCGTGGTGCTCGATCATGTTCTCGATGGCCTCGCGCTCGGAGCGCCACGACGTCATCACCGAGTGCTCGGTGGCCGGGATGCTCTCGCCCACGGGCTTGCCGTTGTTGAGCTCGAACTGGGCGTAGTAGGCCGCGCTCATCGTGTCCGTGCCGCCAAAGTTGAGGAGGTGCGCGCACCCGCCCAGCACCGACTGCTCGAGGCACGTGCAGCCGCGGAAGCCAAAGTCGTGCAGCTTGAAGTTGGCCATGTGCTGGTTCTCGTTGTCCACGCTCTTCTCAAACGCGGCCTCGATCGTGTCCTTTGCCCTACGGCTCAGCGTGGCCACCGTCGTCGGGTACCACACCTGCGCAGAACCCCAAACCATTGACCATCCACCCACCTGTCAGAAGGCAGGCGCACGGGAGGGCTTCCAAAACAAATGATTAAAAAATAATAAAAAATAACAATCAAAAGCAAAAGCATAAAAATAAATAAACAATAAAAATAAGAAAAAAATAAAAATAAAGAAAAAAGGGATAACAACGGATTACAAATATCGGGGGGGGGGCGCACTTGAGTGAGGAGGGTCTCGAAGTAGGTGAGAAGCAGGGTGTACTCCTTTTCGGCAGTGATCTGGTAGACGGGGACGTGGATGTGGGCGCAGGTGCCCTCGGGCAGGGCCTGCAGCTTCACGGGGAAGTAGCCGTTGTTCTCCTCCACGAATTTGAGGAACAGATGCTTGGGGAAGGGGAAGGGAGTGTGGCCGGCGTTGTGGGTGCTGTAGAAGAGGTTGGCCTTCTCCACATCCTCCTTGGTCCACCGTCTACACAGGAAGTTCTCGACGAGGTACCGAATGCCATAGAAGACGAATCGGTTGTCGGTCTTGTCGCCCCCGTAGGGCTTCCTGAACTCGCCGTAGCCCACCGCCTTCTTCGAGTCAGGATACATCGTAAAGTGACTCGCCTTGTAGGAATCAGCCACCACGCTGATGGGAATGAGGCTGTGTAGCGGTGTGCGATACATGGTTGTAGTTTACGTCGTTTTTCGTGCTCTGTTCCCCTATGTGGTTGGCGATTGGTGATGATGTGTGCAACGATTTGATTTTGTTTTCTGTTCAGATGATCGAGACCGAGTCTTCAAAATTCGCAAGAGGCAGTTACCTGAAAAAGGAGTTGTAGAAAATTTTTGCTATTGTTATTTCAGAAATTACAAATTACACATTCCTATCGTGTCTTTCGTTTGGTTCGTGTTTTCGGCTCTTCATCTCCGACTGTCGGTTCCCGGTAGAATTCAACGGCATTCCTCGATTGCGTCGCCGGTTGGGCTATGGTGGAGAAGGAACAGGACACCAGGCACCAGCACCGACAACACAAATCCGTTGGTCACGGGCATTGATTACCTGCACGTCACTCACCTGCACACCCCGATGGCCATGACTACGTTCGCTCCTCCTGCACCATCCGCCTTCCGCACGACGACTTCGTGGGACACTTCGAATCCCATCTTCTTTGCGCCAAGCGCTGCCGCACCATCTGCAGGAGCCGCCCCGAACCCGTTGCCTTGCGTGGCCTCTCGCAGCAAGCGAAAAACGCCCGAGGCGGAGGAGCTCGCTGCTGCCTCGCGAAGGGAGGCGCTCGATGAGACGAGAACCGGCGCGCCGAGCAGCCGACATCCGCTCAAGCGAGCACGACGAGGCCAAATCAATCATCCCGTAGTGGCAGCCCCGCAGAGCATGGCGTTGGTCCTCTACCAGCCGAGGGAGGAAATCATCGGCCAATCTGCAGTACATGCAGAGCAATCGCTACTGAGCTACAATTAGTGGCCAGATTCGGGAGACACACATCATGTACATAGACACCTCCATTATTTATGCAACAAAGACAATTACAATATTGTTCTTGATTTTCTATTTCTTTATTTTATTTATAAAAATGGAAAACCAAAGAGTCGACAAAGAACAACCCGTGGACCTTCCCAAAGCACTTGTGGCCTGCCCTAATCGAGCGCAACGTTTGGCGCGGTGCCACGTTTCCAACGGTTGGCCACACCTTTTCCCTTCGCAGTCCCTCATCTTCAAGCCTCTTCTTCTTCTTCATCATCATCAGAATGTCGTTCACCGAGAAGCTCGACCCGGAGGCGCTTGCCTACTTCAACAATGTGTGCCAGAAGCCCTTCGCGCAGCAGGCCGTGGCCTTCTTGAACGCGTACTGGAGGGAGACGGCCGACCAGGCCGATTTCATCTTCAGCGTGTCGTGGGAGCTGATCAAGTACGCCGACATGCACAGCAAGGGTATCTCGCTGCGTCACCTCTACGAGGAGGGCGCCGACCTCGATTTCGACATCGGCCTCTACTTCTACGAGCAGCTCTGCAAGTTCGTCGAGGACCCCAAGAACAGCCACTGGGCCAGCCCCGCCTTCAGCAAGTCGCAGCCCGAGATGCTCACCGCCATCAAGCGCAAGCAGGAGCTCAGGGATCGCGTCGATGTCAACTTTGACGGTCGCGTGGGCTTCCTCGAGTACCTCCTCTACCAGTACAACAACGTCGCCAACCCGGCCGACTTCTGCAAGCGCTCCATGTCCTGCCAGGACGAGCACCCCGAGATCCGCAACGCGCGCCTCGCCCTCGAGGAGGTCAACAGGAGCATCCAGGCCTACGAGGCCGAGAAGCACCGCCTCACCGAGGCCTCCAAGCAGCCCGGCGTTAAGGGCCTCAAGGCCACCAACGAGCTGGCCCAGCTCGAAGCCAGCCCCCTGGCCGAGACCCTCAACAAGGCCCTCATTACCGCCGAGGCCGCCGTGCGCACGGCCGTCCGCAAGTTCGGCGGCCAGGCCTCCGGCTCCTCCTCCGAGACCTTTGCCCCGACCGAGGGCGCGCTCTGGTGGATGTCCCGCGACCTCGAGGAGAAGCAGAAGCACTACGGCAAGAAGAAGTAGAGCGAGCGAGCGAGAGAGCGAGGCAGAGACCCCTTGCAGACCAAGGGCTCTTGTTCTCAATTTTTTGTAGTTGAAGCGACGTATGTTGCTCTTCCTTATTAGTCACCACTGGCCTTTATTTGTACAAATAAAGTGAAATGGTTTGATAATAATTGGCGCAGTAATTTGGTCTGTATTGCTTCGTCTCTTCTGCGAAGTCTTTACGGCGGGTTCAGTTCGCTCCGGACCTTTGGATTTGGTTTCTCCCACACGCCGGCGAAGATGGCCACCGCAGCTGCATCCAACGTTCTCCGCCTGCCCGGAGAGGGGCTCGCGACTGGCCTCGAGCAGCTCGAGTGGGCCGAAGTGCAGAAGCACAACACGCGCGCGAGCTCGTGGCTGGTGATTAACGACCAGGTGTACGACATCACCAACTTCGGCCGGCGCCATCCCGGCGGCAAGGTAATCTACCACTACGCGGGTCAAGATGCCACAGACTCGTTTCGGGCTCTTCACCCCGATTCCGCCCTGGTGATGAAGTATCTCAAGCCCCTCCTCATCGGTCAAGTGGCACCCGGCTCATCGACCGCAGCATCGACTGTTGATGGCGCCCGACCGGCGCCCTCGGCATTCGTAGAGGAATTCAGACAGATGCGCAAAGAATTCGAGGAGCAGGGCCTGTTCGAGGCCAGCTGGACCTTCTTCTTCGGGATGCTGGCCCACATCTTCCTGCTCGAGGCCGCCGCCTACTACAGCATCAAGGTGCTGGGCAACAGTTGGCCCGTCTACCTCCTCGCCGTCGCCCTCCTCGCCACTGCCCAGGCGCAGGCCGGCTGGCTCCAGGTGCGCCCCTAAATCCGCAGTAGTATTACACCACCTTTTATTATCACATTTATTTATTTACGTGTATAATTATTTATTATTTTTGTACTACGTGGCCATTACTACTTCTCTTTTTTACTTAATTTGTCCATTTCTCGTTGCACGTGGTGCTCGTCGCTGACCTGCGACGCTGGTCGTACGCGTCGTACTCTCGTCAGCATGATTATGGGCACTTGTCCGTGTTCAAGAAGTCGAAGTGGAACCATTGGATGCACTACATCGTCATCTGCCACATCAAGGGCGCCTCGCGCGCCTGGTGGAACTGGTACTACTCCGCTACTACTTCTTCCTGGCCACCGCCGGTGTGCCATGTGCTGAATGATCCTTCCTTCCTTCCTCTTCTTCGTCCGCCCAGGCGTCACTTTGAGCACCACGCCAAGCCCAACGTGGTGCGCAAGGACCCCGACATCACCTTCCCCAACCTCTTCCTTCTCGGCGACCACCTGACGCGCAAGTGGGCCAAGGCCAAGAAGGGTATGAGCTCAACACCCACCACTTCGTCACTCCACACGCCTCGCGTAGCTCACTCGACTTCTCTTCATTTGCTTTCTGTTGTTGACGATGATGGTGATGATGATGCAGGAGTGATGCCCTACAACAAGCAGCACATCTACTGGTGGGCTTTCCCCCCGCTCCTGCTGCCCGTCTACTTCCACGTTGACAACGTTCGCTATGTCTTCCAGCACAAGCACTGGTGGGACCTCTTCTGGATTGCCACGTACGTCCGCTTCACCTCTCAGGCGCCCTGCGTGGCTGCCGCGGGGTCTTGTTCATCAGCATCAGCATCATCTTCTACTCGCAGAGTGGTCGCAGTCGTTGACGTGGCACTCATCGTCGTCTGCGCGCGTGCAGGTTCTTCGCGAAGCACTTCACGCTCTACGGCCCGCTGATGGGCGGCTGGGGCGCGTTCTGGTTCTACATGCTGGTGCGCACGGTCGAGAGCCACTGGTTCACATGGGTGACCCAGATGAACCACATCCCCATGCACGTCGACAACGACCGCGAGCTGGACTGGCCCACCCTGCAGGGCCTCGCCACGTGCAACGTCGAGGGCGGCCTCTTCAACGACTGGTTCACGGGCCACCTCAACTACCAGATCGAGCACCACCTCTTCCCCACCATGCCCCGCCACAACTACGCGGTGGCCAACAAGAAGGTCCAGGCCCTCTACAAGAAGCACGGCGTGCCGATGCAGACCAAGGGCCTCATCGAAGCCTTTGCCGACATCATCAAGTCACTCGAGCACTATGGTGGGGTGTGGAAGGAGGCCTACTACGGCTAGTCGTGCTTCCCTCCTGAGCACGGTCCCTCAACACACGTCCGACCCAGTTCATCAATCTCATCCAAGAAGAAGAACACTCGCTACACTTTTTTTTCCGTTTCTGGCCTTTTTTTCAGACCATTTCTTCTGGCGCGAAAAACGAAGATGGAGGAGGGCAGCTACCCCCCCTCAGACACGATGGAGGAAGAGGAGACGGCCTCAGGCGCCGCCTCGCATCACCAGCCCACAGAAGATTCCAATTCTGTACGATGGCACCCACGAGCGAAGCCGCGCCCTGCCTTCGAATAGGGCTCATTTTCGTTGTTCATCTCTGACAATTCGCCCCCTATTCATGCAATTAACACTTAGATGGATGAGATTGATGAACTGGGTCGCGTGCTCGAAGAGTGCGTTGCTGCTTTCAAGCAGAAAGATTCAATCATGGAAGTGGGCGTGCTTCACGAAACCAAGAAGTTCCTTGCCTCTGGCGGCACACCTCAGGTACGGGCCAGCCGCTGCCATCTGAATGGATAATCCGGCGCTGATGGCAGACGATGGCGCGTGTGTGCATGTAGACGGTGGTTCACCTCTTGGCAGAAAACTACCGAGGCTATGCAGAAATGGTGAATCTCATGTCATCGTGGCTGGTGGCATCGGGCCTCAGCGCGGATGAAGTGAGCGAAATCGTCAAAGAGAAGCTGAAGGATATCCTCATGGAGAAGTTTTCGCCCTCGCAAGCCGATTCAATCTTTGCCGAGATGCAGTCGGCACCACACTGGCTCGACGTAATGATCGAGCACCCTGAATGGCGTGCTCTCATCTACCGCGTACGTGTCAACACCCTTTCGCTTTCGCTCTTACGACTTCCCAGCGCACTAATGAGCGCTTCAATGCGGTGGTGGTGGTGGCTGGTGGGCGTGTGCCTCCTACACACACACACACACAACAGTTGTCCGAAGTGCATCCGAGCTGTCTGATGTTGAACTTTGCCATCCAGCGGATATCCGACGCCGGCCACCAGACCGAAATCGCGTCGCTCGCCACGGCCTCCACCAACTTCGGGGTCTTCAACCGCGTGCTCAGCCACTCCCTCCTCCAGCTCGCCGAAAAGGTGAGTGCGACACTCCTCCCCCTCCCCCTCCAGCTCTCTCCACTGTGGCCGCCCCCCTCCTCCCTCCCACTCCAACCTTGTCCTACGCGTCGGCTCACCCGCCTGCCCGCCCACTTGCGCGCGTAGGACGAGTCCTCTCTTCCCTCCCTCCTCCCCGACTTCAAGAAGATGTGCGGACACAGCCAGCACACCTACCTCTACACCCAGGTACGGCAACAAGCCTATCGCCCGCAATGACTCACACTTCCGGTCTTCTTGCTTCTTGCTTCTTGCTAACGCGGCTGTCTTCGACGGCCAGGCTGTGTTGGCGCACCTGGTGCGCGATAGAGCGGGCTACCACGTCAAGAGGCTCGCGCAGGAGCTGACCCACAGCACCATCGAGCACGGCCAGGTGGGGCGCAAGCTCAGCTACCTGCTCTCCGACTCGCACCGATTCCCCAACATCGCCGAAGCCCTCCTCGCCATGCTCTCCTCCAACGCCACAAACCCCGCTGACGTCATCAAGGTGCGGCGTCCTTTAATGCGATTAGGCAGCCGATGATGTTACATTTGCTCATCGTGCCGTGTGTTGTGTGTCGTGTGTGCGTGTGTTGTGTGTGTCGTGCGTGCGTGTGTCGTGTGTGTGGCGGTACATATATGTCATGTTGCTCGTTGCGTGCAGCTGCACAAAGAGTACATCAAGCCGGACCCGCCATCGGTGGAGTTCCTGCGGGATCCCAACATCCTGGAGCTGTTCATTCGGGACATGTTCAGCCCTGCGCGCTCCATCAGCCCCAACTACATCCTTAAATACTTCTTTGTCCTCGCCTACGCCGCCTCCGTGCGAGACGAACGAATCGTACGCTCCTCCTTCCCCTCCCCAGTCCCTCTCGATGGGGCGGCACTCACGTGTCGTTGGTCGTGTCGTGTCCTCTCGCGCACCAGTTCGGGGGCAAGCTGGACAAGGAGATGCTGACGCCCACGATGAGCGCCCTGAAGGCCGTCCAGCCCATCTGCCAGGGCAACACCCTGGGCTCGGAGCTGCAGGCCGCCGCCCACGACCTCCGCACCAACCTCTCCTACCCGGTGGTCGCCATGGGCATCATTCACTGGATTCGAACAAACCTCACCGGTACACGCACACGCGCACACGCACACACGCAGCTCCTCGCTGTGATCTCGCCCACTCATCGTTGGTGGTGGTGGTGGTGGTGGGCGTGTGCTCCCAGACCCGGCGTATTATGTGACATCAATCAAAACCGTGCGAACGCCCTTCTATCTGGAGCTGCTCCGGGAGATCGCCTACAAGCACCCGTTCCAGGTACCCACGCTGCTTCGCTTCGCCACGACAGCGACCCCAGGACACCTCCTGACCCCTCCCCCGCTCAC
>CDFJ01210860.1:17217-29740 GCA_000826505.1 Acanthamoeba pearcei
CCCCCCCAATCCACTGCCCCACATTCCAGCGAGGGTCCGTGTTGCAAGTGCTGCAGGAATGCTTCACGATCGACTACGATCTGGACGCCCTCGCTGCCGTACGGCCACCCTCCCCTCCCCAATTCCTTCCGAAGGAACAGGATCAGGAACAACGATTTTCTGTTTCTGGGAATTGTGCCCCTCCCCCACAACCAACAGGTGGAGCTGCGGAAGGAGCTGCTCGAGAACATGCTCTACCTGATGCGATGCGGGCACATCATGCCGGTGCTCGAGTACGTCCTTGGCTGGCCCAAGACCGTAGACCAGGGCCTCCTCCGACACTTTGTCGCGCAGGTGCGATTGAATCGCCCTCCACCCTCCCTGCCTTTTACACACACAAACCTCTTCGGCCGAAGAGGGGCGGCTTAACTCACCCGATCCGATTGGCGGCAGGTGTTGAGCATGATCGAGCCGCCCTACTCGGCCGGGTTCCTCCGGATGCTGCTGCGCATTGTACATGTCAACACCGAGGCCTTCCGGACGGCCTCGGCCGATAGCGCCACCCTCCACGAAACCCTCAACCTCTTCATCGGTATTTTCACCCACCTCCCGCGTCCCGCGTCCTTTCCTTCGTGTTCGCGCTCTCGCCCACGGAGCCCTGACGTCGTGCATTGCACCACCTGCCGCCGCGCGCCGCGCCGCGTCGCACAGAGGAGTGCGAGGAGAAGGCGGTGGACTACGGTTTCACGAGTGCGGGTGACAGGGAGCTGCTGCGCCAGCTCCAGCCCGAGTTCCGCGTCACCAGCCAGGGCGCGCCACCAACCCCGACGGCTGCCTCCTCTTCTTCCTCTTCTTCCTCCTCTTCCTCCTCTTCTTCCCTCTCCTCCTCCCAGTCCTCCGCCTCTACTTTCCCCTCCGCCCAGCAGCAGCAACAGCAGCAGTCCCAGGGGGCCGGGGTGCCCACCAAGCTCAAGATCAAGCTCAGCGGCGACCACCACCCCGCCCACACGCACGACGGCGCCACCAGCAGGAAGTAAAATACAGTACGAACATCCAACCAACCGTACCACCGTGGCGCCCCTTCGGTCGAATGCAATTGGTTTGCGTTCTGCTTCTTCTTCTGTACACCCGACACCCGCGCCCGCCGCAAGGGGGGGGGGTCATGGAAGGTGGTTGCTGTCGTGGTCGGTCTGGCCGCGTTGATGGCGGTGGCGCCGGCGCGGGTGGGGACTTCCAGAGGCTGGCGGTGGCCGGTGGCGGAGCTTGGGCCGTTCGTGTTCGGGCGGCTCCCAGCCATCGATGACCGCCTTGGCCGCCGCCAACGAAGACCCCGCCGCGGTTCGAGGCGAGCCCAGCGCCCCGAGCAGCAGCGACGGCGACGGCGACGACGACTCCGGCGCCGACGTGGGCGAGGGCGTGATCGGGTGGTCGAACGCGCCCGAGTCCGAGGTGTACATGCGCTCGAGGAGCCACCTTTCGTCGATGTCGGTCGCAGACGAGCGCCAGACCACCGAGTCGTCGACGGTGACGACCGCCGGGTGGTGTATACCCACCGGCAGCGAGGCCGCGGTCGCGCCCCGGCTCTTGGCCACGCTCTGGTTTCGGGGGAGCTCGCCCGATATCGACCGCATCTTCTGCGCCGCCGCGGGCCGGCTGGCGACGGCCGTGGAGCGTCGGGCCATCTCCGCCACCTGCGCGCCCGACGACTGCGGGCCAGAGCCCTGCCGGGTCAGCGGGGGCAGCCGCGGGCTCAACAGCTGCGCCAGTCGATCGCGTGGGCTTGGTGACGGGCTCAGGGTCGTGGGCGACGTTGGCGAAGAAGAAGACCGTGGCGATGGTGGTGGTTCGTCCCGCGGTTGGTTGTGGGCGGCGGATGAAAACCTGCGCAGGGTGAGGGAGTGGAGGAGGTGCTTCCGCCTGGCATCCTTGTCCTTCTGCTGCCTCTCCCGCTTCTCCTTCTTCGATCGACCGCCCTCCTTGGGCGGGGCCGGCTCCGGCGAGGTGCTGCCGTCCGCGGGGCGAGGCTGGTGGTGCAGACGGCTGGCGATGTCGGGAGTGCTGCGGTTGGCCTGGGCCTGGGCCTGGGACTGGTCCCACTTGCGTTGGCGCAGGCGACCGCTCTTGCCCCGACTCGGGGCCTCGGCGGACTGGGTCAGCTCCTCGACGCACGGCAGCGGAGCCGAGTGGGAGAATGACTGGGTGTGGAACCGACGAGGCGACAAGGCCAACGACGGGAATGATGACGTTGACGACGATGATGAAGAAGACGACGATGGTGACGGTGAAGAAGTTGGCGACGAAGATGAAGATATGGAAGTGGCGGTAGAGGGGAGCGGGGAGGGGTCGGAGTCAGAGGCGTCGGGGGTGCGTTTGAGGAGGTTGCGATCCCGCAGCAGCCGCCACACGCTCTGCGACTTCTTGCTGGGCTTCCACGAGTTGCGCTGGTCTGGGCCTTCAACGTGAGTGCAGGGCACATGGGAGGAATGTGGAGCTATTGGGGGGGGGGAGTACCGACGAGGTCGGGCTGGGCAGTGAGGAGGGCGTCGATGGCGTCCTGGATGGCGGCCATCCAGGCCACCTTGTCCTCGGCCTTTTTCGTGTAGAGGGTGAGGGGCTTCTCAAAGGCCACCAGCACCTGGAACGCGTTCTTGTACTCTGTTACCCCCCGGTCAGCTTTACATCGTTGCAGATCACCACAACACACCAGGTGGGCGCCCGGCTGGCAGGCGTACCATCCGAGTCTGGAATGCTGCGCACGAAGCACTCTGCCAGATTGATCTGTGTGTGTCGTGTGCATGTGCGTGCGTGTGTGTGCGTGTGTGAGCGAGAGTTGCAGTGGGACAGATCGAGGAGGGGCCGTACGGTGCCCTTGTAGCGCAGGAGGGAGAAGGACTTGAGGGACCGGTGGGCGTAGACCAGCACATCGGAGAAGAGGAAGAGGGTGCAGTTCACCGCGAACGACGAGGACAGCTTGAGCACCACCCCCTCCCTCAGCAACACACGGTCCGGCGTCGCCAGCACCTGTCCCACACAAACGCGCACGCGCACACGATGACGTCAGCGCCACATTAACCATGGATATGGAGGGTAGGTGGAGTACGGGGCAGGAGTAGAGCTGGCTCTGGATGTGGTAGATGCGGTTGCGGTTCTCCATGCGCTTGAGCTGGTCGTCGATCCGGGTGGCGGTCTCCTGGAGCTGCTCCAGGGCCTCCTGCAGCAGGCCCTGGTCGGGATGTCCCGCCGGCGTCTTGGTTGCCAGTGCACCCAGCAGCATCAGGTACCGCGGCAGCCGCTGGATGGGCAGAATCAGCCTCGAGCCTGTCGCACATGACACGCCACGACACACGACACGCACACGACACACGACACGACAGGCGACACATTAACAAGGTCCATGGCCATCAATGGTTAGATGAGGTACCGAGAGTGAGTGCCTCGCAGCCGAAGCCGCCGACCTGAACTTGGTCGAGTAGGAACTGCTTGAAGCCGGCGTCCTGGCGCTCCAGCGTGTCGACGGTCTCCACGGCCCGGTCGTAGTTGTGGTAGTACTCGTCGTAGACCTGCAACGACGGCACCTGCGCATTCCATTCCACCCAATATCACCACCATCATCGCCATCATGACATTCCACTCTCCTGCAACTTCAAGTTGAGGTGGCACGCACCAGACGAAGGAAGACGTCGCCGAGCTGCTGGTGCGGACCCCACGAGTGCAGGCGATCCTCGAGTGCGACGAGCAGCTCGGAGCTGATGGCCCACAGCCGCTCGATGTTGCCGAACATGTGGGCCAGCTGCTCCTCGGCCACCAGCCCCTGCACCCGCAGCGGCTGCAGATAGGTCTGTGTGTGCCATGCCCCACCACCACCGCCGCCAAAGAGACAAAAAGTCAGTGGTCAGAGGTGCGGCCGTGGGGGCAGCTTCTCCGAGAAAGTGGGCGCCGGGGTGGGGCCAACGTGCCTGGACGAGTACGGCGATGTTGGCCACGTAGGTGCGCTCGGTGTCGAGCAGTTCGCGGGCCACGTCCCTCCTCTTCCTCTCCTCCACCTCGTCCAGCAAAAAGACCTCCTCTGCTGCTTCCATGGCTGGCGCGACCGACCCCCCGCCTTGTCGAGCAACCGCCGGTTCAACGCCAGTGTTGGCACGGGTGGGCTACAAGATCTGCCAAAACAGGACACACCGTGGCCATACCAGGCAGAGGATTCCCAAATCTAGGCCAACGCTCTATTTGCCAAACAGGCATCAGGCAAGACTTGAATGAACACTGCACACTTGAAACGGAGGAAAGGAAGAGAGCGCAAGTAGTGGTGTGGGTAGTCCACATCCAGGCAAGAAGAAGTGGGTTGGTGGAAAGGGCGTTGGCTTAGTGCTGTGCTGTGCTCAGGCAGAGTGAGAACAAGAAAAGTTGCTTGCCGTTCCTGCCTCTTTTGTGCGGACAGCGTCAATATTGATCACTCTTTTTCTTTATTCTCTTTTTCAATACGAGTTTGCACTGTTGTCTCTGTGTGGCGGGCTCTGTGCTTGCCTTGGCCACGCGACATCGGCACCGGCAACGCGTCCCTGATCCGATACTTCCCCATCAGATTCTCTCTTCATTTTTCCACAACCCCAAATCATCGCATTTCGACGCACATTTCTCCATCGAGCGATTATGGAACCGATCAACATACACCGGCGGCCCTCCACGAGCCGTGCCGCTGAGGATGGCCCCTCCTGGGGCGGGATGGCGGCTTCGGCACCCACGCCCAACGCCTTTCCGCCTCACCACGGACATGGACACACGGCCTCCACATCGCCCCCTGCTTCGGGCTCCTCTTCATCATCGTCATCCACAACCCCGCCCTCATCGTGGGGCAGCAGCAGCATCGTCGATGTCGGGGGGCGCGATTCGCTCTACTTGTCATCATCGCCAGCATCGCGCGCCTCCCTGCGCTGGTCGCACCAGGAGCTCCGCCCCTCGGCCCAGGCCACCCTCGCTACGCGGCACGCCACCCAGATCCTGCACGCCCCCGACCACGGCGGCCGCACCTCCACCTCGGTCGAACTCCGCCAGGGCGACAGCGATGGCGAATCTGATGAGGCCCTACTCGGAGACGAATCCGAGGCATCGGGGCTCGCGAATGGAGGAGGAGGAGCCAAGCAGCCGCTACAGCACATCGTGCGGCGCACGTCGACGCTGTTCGAGAAGAAGAAGGCGACGCGTGCGGCGCACAGCCTGACCCTCCCCAGCGCCGGCGGCAAGGTGACGGTGGACGTCGAGGAGCTGGTGGCCGACATGTGCCACCCGGCCACCGGCGTGCCCGTGCGCGACCGCAAGTGGCGCCTCCGCACCTACCGCAAGTGCTTCGTCGGCTCCGAGGCCGTCGACTGGCTCATGCTCAAGCTCAAGCTCGACGGTACCCTCTCTTCTTTTCTTTTTATAAATAAAAAAATTATTATTATTATTATTATTTGTATATTTTTTAACTATTTTTCATACTTGTTCTATTTATTCGTTTGCAATACTCTTTGATTTGTTTATTTATTTTTTAAAAAATAAAATCAATAACAAAATTATTTTTGCGTGTAGAATGTGGTTGATGTGTTGCTGACATGACTCGGGGGGTGTCTGCAGACCGGTCGGACGCGCTGTCGGTGGGGCAGGAGATCATGCGGCTGCAGTACTTCCGCCATGTGGTGGACGACACGCGGCAGTTCGAGGACGGGTTCCTGTTCTACGCGTTCCTGGGCACGGGCAGCACCGTCGAGGAGGCCCTCGCCGTGCGCAGCACCGAGGAGCTGGTGGCCCTCCTCCGCCAGCCCGACTCGGGCCTGCCCGTGCTCGACCGCAAGTGGCACTTCAAGACCTACCCGGCGTGCCTGGTGGGCTCCGAGCTGGTCGACTGGCTCATGTCCCACCTGCCCCTCCGCTCGCGTAAGGAGGCGGTCCACATCGGCAACCGCCTTCTCAACGAGGGCTATCTCGACTCGGTAGTCGAACCGGGCAAGCCCTTCAAGGACCACTTCCTCTTCTACGCCTTCGGACCGGGACCCTCGTCTTCGTCGTCGTCGTTGTCGTCTTCATCGTCGTCGTCTCCCTCGTTTTCCCTGTTCTCGTCGTCGGCGTCTTCGACGTCGTCGTCGTCGCTCACGCTGTCGACGTCGGGCGAGGGCCTGAGTACGCGAAGCGCCGGCGGTGGCGGCGGCGAGGACGAGAGCGAACCGTGCCTGGAGGACTTTGAGCTGCTCAAGGTGCTCGGCGTGGGCGCCTTTGGCAAGGTGCTCATGGTGCGCCGCAAGAAGACCGGCGCCATATACGCCATGAAGGCCCTCAACAAGAAGGACGTCGCCGGATCCGAACGCGTACGCCTGCCCTCTCTCCCGTACCGCGCTCGAGCCTTTGACACTTTTTGTTGACACACACCACACGACACACACCGCACACACACACGACACACGACACGACACACGACATCACAGGCGGTGCGCAACCTGAAGGCGGAGAAGAACATTCTGTGCAACGGCCACCCGTTCCTGGTGCACCTCCACTACTCGTTCCAGACGCCGGAGAAGCTCTACCTCGTGATGGACTACATCGGCGGCGGCGACCTCTTCTTCCACCTCCGGCAGAGGGGCCGGTACGCCTCGTTCACCGCCTTTCTTTGTTGCGGCCGAACGCGGCGGGCTCTTGGTCTGACGAACGATGAAAATGGGGTGACACCAATGGCCAGATTTTCGGAGAAGGAGGGCGCGTTCTTTGCGGCGGAGGTGGTGTTGGCGCTGGAGTACCTGCACTCGTACGGCATCGTCTACCGAGACCTCAAGGTACCACCAACAGCGGGAGGTGGTGCGGAGGAAGGAAGAAAAAAAAGAGACCAGACCGCTAACCCTCGAATGTCCCCCGCCCCCGCCCCCGCCCACCAATCGACCCTCTCAAGCCCGAGAACGTGCTCTTCGACAAGGACGGCCACGTGTGCCTCACCGATTTTGGCATCAGCAAGGAGATTGGCGAAGACAAAACAAAGGTACCACCAACCGTCTCTGTTCCCTCCCCACTCTTCAACACACACACACACACACACGACACGACCAACGACACGACACGCAAAAGACTGGTGTGTGTGGTCCTCATCTTGGCTCTCTCTCGTGTGTGCGCAGACGTTGTGCGGGACGCCGTCGTACCTGGCGCCCGAGATTTTGCGCGGAGAGGCCTACGGCGAGTCCGTGGACTGGTGGAGTCTGGGCGTGCTCGTCAATGAGATGGTCACCGGGCGAAACCCCTTCCGCTCCAAGGTACCCCAACGCAGCACCACCCCCGATCTCCATCTTCCCCTCCTCCGCTTTGTGTGGAACTTGTGGAATGTCGGGTCGCTGATCGACCGCGCTGCTAACATTCCACGCCACACCACGCCACTCCACATTCCAGAATATGCACCAGACGATGCAGTGGATCATGCACAAGCAGCTCAGCTTCCCCGACGGGATCGACGGCAAGACCATCGACTTCATCACCAAGCTCCTCAACCGGGACGCACGCCAGCGCCTCGGCTGTGGCCTCACCGGTACACACACCGCCCTCTTCTTCCACTACTACTACCTTCTTCTTCTTCATCGTCATCGTCGTCGTCGTCGTCGTCGTGGCCTGACTGGTGTTGATGGTGGTGTGGTCGTTGGGTGTTGCAGGTGCGCGGGAGGTGAAGCTGCATCCGTTCCTGAAGCACATCGACTGGGCCGACCTGGCGGTGAAGAAGGCCAAGTCGCCGCTCAAGATCAACCTCACCACGGAGACCGACACGGCCTACTTCTCGTCCGAGTTCACGCGGATGCCCCTCTCCGACGAGGCCCCGTCGCGGCCCCGCAAGACGTCGCCCGCCTCCGCGGCGGCGGCGCCGGCCAGTGTCGACAAGCAGTTCGTGGACTGGGACCACGCCGCCCCCACCTCCGACCTCCTCTGATCTGATCGCCCGCGGCCCTGACCGATAACTTATTATTATTATTATTATTTATTTGTGCTTTCCTCCTCCTTATTTATTATTTCTTTTTGGGCTCCCTGTACACACTATACGCTTCTTGCTTGCTGTTGCTGTTGTTCTTCAATTGTATGTTATGTTGAACCATTAAAGAACCACAACACAAAACTGGACGAGACGCGTCCAATCCAGACCAGTCGCACGCCAACGTACAAACACAAAACACGTTTATTTGCGGACATTAGGAACAAACCAACTCAATCCCCGGCGGCGCAGGTGTCGGTCATTCTCCCAACCCCACCACCCACCACCACCACCACCACCGCCGCCGCCAGCAGCAGCAGCAGCAGCACCGGTACCATGGCCGACACGCAAGAGCAGCAGCAGCAGCAGCCCCGGGAGGAAGGGCAAAAGGAGGAGCAAGTGCTTCATTTGGAGCAGGCAGAGGAGAAAGTGGAGAAGAAGGAAGTGGAAGAGGAGCAGGAGGGGGAGGAAAAGGAAGTGGTGAAGGAAGAGAAGAAAGAGGAGGCAGAGGAGAAAATGAAGGAGCAGGAAGTGGAGAAGAAGGAGGAGGAGGAGGGCGAGGAAAAGGAAAAGGAAAAGGAGGAGGAGGAGGGCGAGGAGGGAGAGAAGAAAGGAGAGGAGGTGGAGGTGGAGGTGGAGGAGGGCAAGAAGGGAAGGGCCGGGGAGCAGCCCAGGGAAGGGGAGTACCGGTACGAGATGCCGCAGTGGCAGTGGTCGCACCACTGGCAGCGGCGCGAGCGGCGGCTCTTCCTCGAGTTGTGCGCCCGCGCGCTCGACCGCTGCGAAGACACCGACGGAACTCTCCGCCCGCGCGTACGCCACATTTCTATTTTATCCATTTTTAGACAATTTAATGCACGAAATATATGACTACATTTCCCTTTTTAGTCAAATTGGCCAGAAATATAAATATAAATATAAATAATGCCTCAATTAATAATAATTACTATTTTACCAGGTGGGGGATGTGGAGGCTGGAGCGCGGGTGGCGGTTCATCGTGGAGAACCTGGACCAGCACGCCGAGATCGAGGAGGAGCTGTTATTCCCCGCCCTCAAGAAGGTGATCCAGGACGACGAGGGCCAGGCCCTCATCGACCACCTCCTCTCCGACCACAAGGACCTCGGTGCGACCACCAGCGCAGCTCCCTCCACACCATCCAGGAGATCTCCCGTGCGCTCTTCAAATCTAACCTTCACTTGCGTGTGCGTGTGCGTGTGCGTGTGCGTGTGCGTGTGCGTGTGCGTGTGCGTGTGCGTGTGCGTGTTGTGTCATGCGTGTGCAGAGGCCAAGCTGCACAGCATCAAGAAGGAGAAGCTGGAACCGCTTGAAGGAGACGAACGCACCAAGGAGGGCCTTCAGGCCTTCACCGACGCCGGTACGTAGCCGTCACGTCGCTGTTGATTACTGATCAATGAATGCTGACGACACGACACACAACACGCCACAACACGAACGCACAACGACGAACAGTGGCGGAGTTGTTGGGGACGTACGGGGAGCACATCAACGAGGAGGAGGAGAAGGTGGTGCCGTTTGTGCAGCGGTTCATGTCGGAGAAGGCGCAGAAGGAGGTGGGCCAGGCGATCAAGAGCCACCACCAGAAGCTCCCCTCGGGCAAGTACGGCCTGCTCATGTTCCGCGACGTGACCGCCGAGATCCCCGACGAGCTCGCCCTCTTCAACGCCACCTTCCCCTGGATCCTCCGCAAGGTGGTGCCCCTCCTCCATCATTTTTCAGGCTTTTGTTCATCACTCACTATGATCACTCTATAACAGGTCATCATTCCAGTGATGGCAGCGACGGATGGGTTGTACAAGGAGTACACCACCACCTTCTATGCGCCCTGGCTGTGACCCCCCACATCCCCCAAGTGCTGAAAAAATACACCAGGTGGCCGTTGCAGCCTGGCCCTGTTTTTTTTTTTTTTTTGAATTTTTTCTCTTTTTTTCTCTTTTTTTTGTTTCCTGAATAAAAGCGAAAGTGGGAGAGAGCCAATCGATAGGAAGGCGAGCTTTGGGTGGAAAGAGGGGCATAGAGGAAGAGGCTGACAAGGCACATGGGATTGTCCTGCACCCGCCTCTGGCGCAGAAAGCAAACACTGCAGTCTCCTCCCAGCAGCAGCAGCAGCAGCTTATCATTCGAGAATGCAGTCGCGCGGCTCAGCATCGAAAAGTGGAAGCAAGAGGAAACGGTCGGAGGGTGGAGGAGGGCTGCAGCTGGCGAGGATGGTGGACAACCGGGCGTGCGCCGACGTCGAGTTTCTCGCGGGCAAGGAAGCCACGCCTGTCTACGCCTCCAAGGTCATCCTCATCGCGCGCTCGCCCGTGTTCGAGGCTCTACTCAACGGGAGCTTCCGCGAAGGCCTGCCCCACGACTCCTCGGTGGTGTCCAGCTCGACGTCGGCCTCCCCCTCCCTTCCGCCGGTGTTCTGGCACAGCGTGTCGGTACCGGACCTGGAGCCGCGCACCATGCGCCACCTGCTCCACTGGTGCTACACCGACGCTCTCCACCCCGAGCTGGTCCCCGACGACCACGATGATTCGGTTCCATCCCAGCACGAGCGCGACCTGGTGCAGCTCTACGCCGCCGCTGACGGCTTCCTGCTCGAGGACTGCAGGGCCAGTGCGGCCGAGGAGCTGCGCAAGGCTTTGGACAACGACATCTCGGGGGTGCTGGCCACGTTCGACCTGGCACTGGGCATCGCGCCCAAGTTGGCCAAGAGCGTGTGCCTGAAGGCCATCAGCTTCCATGCCTGCTACTGTTTGGGAGGCCTCGAGACGTTCTTTCACGAGGACGAGCAGCAGTGGCTCCACTTGTCGCTGGCTGCTGCCGAAGAGCTTCTCGCCGCAGACCTCCGGGGAATCGAGGAAGTTGACTTGTTTCGCGCCATCGAGAGGCGCCACCAGCACCACCTCCGGTTCCCCGACGACGACCAGCAGACCGGCACCCCGGCAGCGAGTGACTCGGCCATCAAGAAGGTGGCCAGCCTGGTCGGGCTCATCAACACGCGCCTGATGAGCACCCACGAGATCAGGGAGGTGGTCGAGCCGAGCGGCCTCTTCTCGACGGAGCAGCTCATGAAGGCCTACCGCCGGGCAGCCCGCAGCCATCGCTTCATCGTCCCCGCCCTTCGCTCAACCCCGGCCGTCGAGTTCGACGATCGAGTCGCGCAGGGCAAGGTCTCCTGGCGCATCGAGGTGTCTCTGTGTGACATCATAAACACCTACAACATTCGGTTCGTCATCGAGCCGAGGAAGAACGTTACCATACCGAGGCGAGTCGCGTGCAAGGGCATCTCCCTGACCGTCTTCTTCAACCGACGCTGCATCAAGCAAGTCACCTTCAGTGGGAGTACCGCCGTCCCTGGTCGCCTGGGCACGACCATCGAGGTGGACTCACAGCCCTATGCACGTCTTACGATCTTGGTTCGCGTGCCGGCGACCGCGCTGCAGGAAGTCAAGGAGTAAAGCTTTGTTGTTCAACGCGAACGTCTGCGTGTTGTTCGCCACTCAAAAGTAACAGTGACATTGACACTACATTTACGGTGTGTGCTACGGTGCGGGCGCCAAGCTATGATGCAATGCGTGTTTATGGGTTGTGTGTGGGTTATGGGATGCCGAAGAGTGCGTAGGTGCGCGTGCCTCCCGCTGCAACGGCGCTCGTTGGCACGAGAGAGGTCAGCAACCGCGGCAGCGCCACAACAGGAGGGCCTCCTGCGGCGACCCCGCACTGGCCGTCCCTGTCGCAGCCGAACGCCCACAGCCGCCCGTCGGTCGTGAGCGCCACGCTGTGCGCCGAGCCGGCCGCAACGGCCCGCACCCGCCCCCGCGCTCCGGCCAGCGCGCCCCTGTCGCCCGTGACCTCGTAGGCGGCCGCATCGGCTCGGCTCGGCTCGGCTCGCCGCGCCTGGCCCCAAGGGCCGTTGGTGGCGCCCAGGCCGAACACTCGCCCGTCGCCCGTCAGCAACAGCGCGTGGCGATCGCCCGCCGCCACCGCCGACACCACCGTGCTGACGTCATCACTGTCGTTGCCCGTGGCGGGCTCGAGAGCGACGCGCCGGTGCATGAGCGGTGTGCGCGTGCGTGTGCCGAGCAGGTTGCCCAGCAGGTGGACGTGGCCCGTTGTGGTGAGGATCACGCAGAAGTAGGCGCCCGACGCGACGGCCGCCACGCGCGTCGCGGCGTCGGGGTGCGGCCGGGTGGAGGGCACCGGCGCGAAGACGGGCATGCCGCGGCCCTCCAGCCCGCCGAAGCCCATCAGCGCGCCGGAGGCGGACAGCACCAGGCTGTGCCGTCGCCCCACCGACACACTCGTCGCCACGAAGCCACTTCAGTGCCACAGGTGAGTGTCGTGTCGTGTTGTATCGCGTGTTGTGTCGTGTCGCGAGAGAAGCCCACCTGGCGACGAGCTGGGCGATGAGCGTGGGCGTTTGCCGCGGCTGGCGGTCACCGTGGCCAAGACAGCCGTGGAGCCCCTCGCCAAACGAATACACATGCCCTTCCTACATACCCACAGCACGACACGACACGACACGACACGACACGACACGACACGACACGACACGACACGACAC
>CDFJ01211448.1:12157-26829 GCA_000826505.1 Acanthamoeba pearcei
CCAATGCTGGGGATTATAAACATGGTTTATTAATGTAAACAAGGGGGAGAGTGGGGGCAGGTGAAGGTTTGAAATTCTGGTGCAGCATAAAGTGGGGGGTGCCAGTTATCCCCAACACCCCCAATATCCCCAATATCCCAGTTATCCCCAACTGAAGTGGGGGGGTGTGTGTGCTTCTCCCTTATGGTTCCAATGCTGGGGATTATAAACATGGTTTATTAATGTAAACAAGGGGGAGAGTGGGGGCAGGTGCAGGTTCCCCCACTTTATGCCACACCAGAATTTCTAACCTTCCCAAACACGTTTCGAACGGTTCAGCTTCAAACAAAATTTTACATATATTAATTTCTTTTGTTTATCTGGAGGAACATGAGTTACTTTTTGTCAGAATTTCCACTCAGTGTTTGAGTTGCTTTTCCATTTTTTCCGCCGAATTTAGTTGTCTTTCGCTTTGCTTTTACTCTCTGCTCGCCAATTGGTCAGTGCTGCGGGCGAGCAATCCACGGACCTCCCGCAACGAAGTGTGCTCGAGCATGGTCCAATGAGACTCCTGCAGAACCTCGGCGCTTCTCGGCCTCGCCGGTTGGCTCGCTGGAGGCTCGCTGCGTCAAGTTTGGCGACAATACAGCGTGTTGATGGTACATGACGTCGGAGTATATAGAAGTTAGCCACTATATCCCCACATCCAACCAGATCACAGAGCTGACGACGAAAACCCGCCTAGAAGGGTCCGGAGCCACTCCAGCCACTTAGTATAAAATGATCCACCTCCAGTCCTTTATTCTTCATCTCATCTCTTCAACAACCGCGCCAACTACA
Organism: Acanthamoeba pearcei; assembly: GCA_000826505.1. Lineage (NCBI taxonomy): Eukaryota > Discosea > Longamoebia > Acanthamoebidae > Acanthamoeba > Acanthamoeba pearcei. The sequence goes on from CDFJ01211448.1 coordinate 12,977, forward strand.
GCTCCATTCCCACAAGCACCAACACAAGCTCCTCTGAGCAAGTGCGCGTGTAAGAGAGAACGTCTGTTAGCAACAAGAGAGACACACCAACCTACCAACCAACAACCGACCTAACATCAACCACCCCGTCGAGACCCAACCACCATGAAGGCACAAGTGGCATTGTGCTTGGTCATCGTCGGCCTGTGCGCCTCGTGGGCCTCTGCCCAGTCGTGCCCGGCTTCGTTCTTCGGCTCGGCCGCGTCGGGCTACAACGTGTTCCTGCTCGGAGGTGGCTCCGGCAACTACACCTTCGACCTCATCAACGGCGACACCGAGGGCAGCGTGGCTGTCAACGGTAACTTCCGCGCCACCAACTTTGGTGTCGGCACCCGCCTGGGCTCGTGCAACGCCTCTACCCCCACCCTGGTCATCGGCGGCGCGAACTCCTCGGTGAGCTTCTCCGGCGGACTCCAGTGCGGCTCGCTCTACGCCGAGGATTCGGCCCAGCTCATCTCGCTTCCGGGCTTCGCCAACGGCGAGCTCGTTCAGGGCAGCGTGCTCGACAACACCGGTACGAACTCCCCTGCAACCAACCACACGCCAACGTTTTATTTTATCGATATATGACAACCACTTACAACCGTGCTTTGACTTCTTCCGACTAACCATACAGGGATCGACTTTGGTGCGGCTAAGACTGAGTTGGAAGACGTGGCCTCGTCCCTGTGCTCGGCCGGCGGCGTGGCTGCCGGCGTGTCCGGAGGCGCCATCACCCTCGCGGGCAACGGCAACGCCTCGCAGGTCTTCACCATCAACGTGGCAGACATCAACGCCGCGTCGTCCCTCACCCTCAACGTCGCCGACGCCTCGGCCGTCGACCAGATCACCATCCTGCTGGTGGGCTCCGGTGCCATCAACATGGGCGGATTCCAGACATTCCTCAACGGCGTCAGCTCCGGCCAGGTCACCTTTGTCGTGTGCGCCGCGCCCACCGTCAACGTCCAGAACTTCGGCCTCTACGGCAACCTGCTTGCGCCCTTCTCGGCTGTCAGCATCCAGAACGGCCAGCTTCTTGGCAACGTCGTCGCCCAGTCTCTGACCGGCACCGGAAGCGGTGAGGTCCACGTCCCCGTGTGCCCCAGCGCCGCTCCTTCGCCCTCGGCCTCGGCCGTGCCCTCAGCGTCGCCCTCGTCGTCGCCGTCGGCCTCGCCTTCATCGTCGGCTTCCCCGTCGTCGTCGCCCTCGGCTTCGCCCTCGGCCTCTCCCTCGGCTTCCGCTTCGCCTTCCTCGTCGGCGTCGCCTTCGGCATCGGCCATTCCCCCCTCGCCGTCGGCCTCATCTTCGCCCTCGGCTTCTCCCTCTTCGTCGGCCTCCCCTTCGTCGTCGGCTGCCCCCTCGGCCTCGGCTTCGTCGTTGCCCTCGGCTTCGCCCTCGTCGTCTGCGTCGCCCTCATCTTCGGCGGCCCCGTCCACCTCGGCTTCGGCTTCGCCTGTTGCCCCGTCGCCCTCGTCGTCGCCTTCATCGTCGCCGTCTGCTTCTCCGTCCAACTCGCCCTCGGCTTTGCCGTCGACTTCTCCGTCCAACTCGCCGTCGTCGTCGCCGTCGTCGTCGCCCTCGGCCCCGGCTTCGCCCTCGCCCTCGGCCACCTTCAGCACCCCGCAGCCTTCGGCCTCGCCTTCCTCGTCGCCGTCGCCGTCGCCCTCCCCCTCCGCGTCGCCCTCGGCCACTCCCCTGTGCCCCGCGCCCCTGTTCGGCTCCGGCGTGTCGGCCTACAACGTGTTCCTGCTCGGCGCCCCCGGTGCCTCGGCAAGCAACTTCACCTTCGACATGACCAACGGTGATGTGGAGGGTCGTGTGGCCACTGCCTTCGGTAGCCTGCGCGCCTCGAGCTTCGGCTTTGCCACGCGCCTGACCGGCTGCAACTCCAGCGACGCCACCATCATTGTCGGTGGCGCCAACGCGACCATCAACATCTTCAACGCCGGCGTCCAGTGTGGCTCCCTCGTTGCTGAGAACTCGGCCGATCTGATCTCCCTCCCGGGCTTCGCCAACGGCCGCCCTCTGCTGGGCTCCGTGCAGAACCTGACCACTGTCAACTTCACCGCTGAGGCGGCCCAGCTCAACGCCACGGCCAACCAGCTTTGCGCCGCTGCTGTCAACAGCACCGCCGCCACGGTGTCGCCCTGGCGCGAGATCTCGTTCGCCAGCACCAGCACCAACGCGTCGCAGTCTTTTGTGGTCAACGCCTCGGACATCAACGTCGCCTCGTCGGCCACTTTCAGCTTCGCCAACGCCTCGGCCGTTGAGAGCGTCGTGGTCGCCATCGTCGGCAGCGCCAACGAGTCCCTCACCTTCACCAACTTCGGCATCAACAACGGCGGCGTGCCCGGCGCCTACATCACCTACGTCGTCTGCTCGGCCCCGAGCGTGACCTTCAACGGCTTCGGCCTCGAGGGTAACCTGCTGGCCTACAACTCGTCGCTCAACATCGCCAACGGCCAGATCATTGGTAATGTGGTGGCCCAGACTCTGACCGGCACCGGTGGTGGTGAGGTTCACATCCCTGTGTGCCCCACGCCCCTTCCCTCGCCGTCGGCCTCTCCCTCGGCCTCGCCTGCGGCCTCGCCGTCATCGAGCCCGTCGACCTCTCCGTCGTCGTCGCCCTCCAACTCGCCGTCGCCGTCCAGCTCGGCTTCGCCCTCGGCCTCGCCGTTCCCGTCCACCATCGTGTCGACCCCTCAGCCTTCTTCGTCGCCCTCCGCGTCGCCCTCGGCCTCGTCGTCGCCTTCCTCGTCGCCCTCGGCCTCGGCTTCGGCTTCCCCCGCTGCGTCGCCCTCGGCTTCGTCGTCGGCCGCTCCTTCGCCGTCGTCGTCCGCTTCGCCCTCGGCCTCGTCGTCGCCTTCGTCTTCGCCCTCCGCGTCGCCCTCGGCCTCGGCTTCGGCGTCTCCTTCACTCTCGCCGTCCCCGTCGGCTTCCGCCTCGCCCTCGGCTTCGCCCTCTGCGTCGCCCTCGTCGTCTCCGTCGCCCTCGGCTTCCGCTTCGGCTTCGCCTGCCGCCCCGTCGCCCTCGGCTTCGCCCTCGCTCGCACCTCCGTCACCCGCCCCTTCGACTGCGCCGTCGTGCCCTCCTTCATTCTTCGGCGGCGCCGCGGCCTACAACGTTTACCTCACCGGCAACCCTTCGCGTGCGGTGGCCTTCAACATGACCAACGGCGACGTGTGGGGCAAGGTGGCCGTCGACGGCAGCGTCGTGGCTCGCAGCTTTGGCTTCGGCACCCGCATCCAGTGCACCGCTGACGCGGCCAACGCCGCCACGGTCATCGCCTCGGGCTCTTCTGTCAGCTTCACCAATGGCGCCGTGGACTGCGGCAACCTGGTCACCCCCGTTTCGACCAGCGTCACCGGCGTTAACTTCAACAACGGCAAGGCCGTGACGGGCGACATCGAGACCCTCACCGGCCTCAACTTCGCGGACGTGTCGGCCTCGCTGTCGTCGGCCTCGAGTGCGCTGTGCAGCGCTGACGGCATCGCTGCCTCGGTCGGCTCCGGCAACCGCATCACCCTGGCCAGCACGGCCAGCGGCGCCGCGCAGATCACCTTCACCCTCACCACGGCCCAGCTCGCTTCGGCCTCGTGGGTGCGCTTCGCCATCGCTGACGTGGCATCGGTCAAGCAGATCGTGGTCAACCTTGTGGGCGACGACGCCGTCGACTTCTCGGGCTTCGACACCGACCTCGGTGGCGTGTCCAACGGCCTCATCACGTGGAACGTCTGCTCGGCCACCAGCGTGGCCATTACCGGGTTCAACTTCCAGGGCAACCTGCTGGCCCCGACGGCCGACGTGTCGCTGTCCAACGCGCAGATCAACGGCAACGTTGCGGCCCGCACCCTGACCGGCAGCGGCAGCGGCGAGGTTCATACCCCCGTGTGCGCTTGAACTGGCGCATTTCGACCACTCCCAATCGGAACCCGACGACACCTGGGTCTAGGTCTCTTCTCTACTTCTACTTCTACTACCACTACTACTTTTCATGATCGCTGCAGATGCCGCGCGTGGGGAGGTGCCTGCTTCTCTGAGCACCACCCACCCTCAACAGACAGTATGCTGTCTCTCTACTCTCTCTTCGTCTTCTCTGTTCAGATGATGGTTTTGAAGTGTTCAAAACAATCACACTCGACAATACATAAACATTTTATCATACAAAACCTGATCACATAGTTGTTGGGCCAAGGGGCATGATGTGACGTGGCAAGACCTAACAATCGAAACAAAATAAGAAATGAATTACACCATTAAAAATAACGAAAATAAAAGGGAAATAATTAATCGACCTGAAGCACGGGAGATGGCAGACTGCTCGCGGTTGCTGCAGCAGGGCTTGGGGCTGGTGCAGACGGCTGCCCAGCAAGATGCCGCGGGCAACTACCAGGAGGCAGTCCGCCTCTACTCCCTCGCCCTTGATGCCTTCCTCTCCGTGCTCAAGAGTAACCCTCCTCCCCCCCTCTCAACATCTTGCATCCTTTTTTCTACTTGCTTCTTCTTTGGCCCTCCAGACTCACCACAGCACACGCGTAGTGGAGCGCAACCCGCGGATCGTGGACACCCTGAAGGGCAAGGTGGTGGACTACATGAACCGTGCCGAGGAGCTCAAGACCCTTCTCGCCCAGCAGCAGTCCTCGTACCGCCTCCTTCTCCACGTGAACGACGCACCAGTGCTAGAGCCGCGGCTTAGCTGGGCAGCGCGGATGTGGCAGGTCGAGAGGTGGTGGAAGCGGCGGCGGTGGTAGTCTGGTGACCGATCCGGGCGCGCTGGTGCTGCCTTCTCCGCCGGCCGACCTGCCCTCGCGCGGGCCTTCTTCGGTCTCCACACAGCCTCTTGGTGCGCTCCACCCCGTACCGGCTCGCTCTTGTGGCTTACTTCGCTAACGTGCGTGCGGTGCGTGCGGTGCGTGCGGTGCGTGCGGTGAACAGTTACGAGCGCCAAAGCTGCCTCTCCCTCGCTTCCTCCGTCCTCGCCGGTTCCGGGTCCCTACCGTGGCGCACAGCCCGGTGCCCCGCCTTCGCCCTACACGTCCGGCGGCCCGGGCCCCGCGGCTCCTCCTCCGTCCGGCTCGCTCTCTCTTCCGTACCGCCGCCTTCTTAAAGCCGACAACTCTTTCTTTAATGGGGCTGCGTGACGCGTGTGTAACAGAACGCCGCACGAGGGAGGGCTGATCAATATCGAGGAGGGCCAGCTGGGCCGCAACTTTGAGTCCATCTTCGCGGCCTACATCGTGGACAGCCAGGAGATATGGATCAAGGACCCCAACCTGTGCCACACCCATCAGGTGCGCACACGCCGCACACGCCGCACACGCCGCACACACCGCACGCGTTGTGATATGAATGGTGTGACCTTTGGTCAACAGGTGTACAACTTGATCCGATTCTGCGAGCTGGTGGTGCGGATCAATCGCAAGGTGACCCGCCCCTGCCTCCGGATCCACGTCGTGACGGCCTTCGAGAACGACATGCAGCTCGACACCCTCCAGTCCGCGCTCAACGAGCTCACCGACAGCCTCAAGGTACGATGCCACACGCACGCGCGCCCACGTTGCCCCCCCCCCCTCTCAATATTAGTGTGGTCCTGTGACACCACGTTGGCTGTGCAGGCGCACGGGGTCGAGCTGCTCGCCAGCTTCGACAACCGGGGCGAGCGGGAAGTGGTGTTCTCGAGCGGGTGGACCCTGGTGCTGCCCCACGGGCTCGACATCCACCAGAGCCCCGCCGGCAAGGTACCTTGGCCGTCGCCTCTTCCGCACCACCTTCATCCACTCACCCGGAGATGACCTGACTCGACTTTGTCGTCGTGGCACACGACACACACCACACACCACACACGACACACACGACACACACGACACACGACACACGACACACCAGTTTCGACTGGGGGCGTGTGACCTCATGTTGCGGCCCACCAAGCAGAACATCATCCAGGTCTTCAAGCACTCATAAACATCGCCAACACACATGTTGTACATACGTTTAGAAGAGTAGATTGGCAGGTTTAGTGGGGGGGGGGTAATTTTTGTGTGGCTGGCGTGGGGCGTGGGCCGGGGCGGGGCAGAGGCTCTCTACCGACGCCGGTGTGGCCGGTTGGGTGGTTTGTTGGTTGGGTGGGTGGGTGTGGCAGGCAGGTCGCGTGGCGGGCGGGGAGCGGGTACTCTCGCGTGTGTAGGCTTACACGCGGTGCTGGTACTTGTAGGTTACATAGCCCGTTTCGATGGCCCTCTTGGCCGTCGGCTCGACCAGCGCGCCATCGTTCACCAGCCTCGTCACAATCTACACGACACACACGACACACGCACACGACACGCACACACGACACACACGACACACACAGCAAGAAGTCAATGGAGTGCGAGCAAAAGTGGGTGAACGACAGTGGGCACCTTGCAGATGTTGTGGACGTCGTCCTTGCCGCTGTGGTGGTCGCCCTCGAGCTGGATGCCGAGGCCGGACAGCATGGACCTCATGCCGAGGGCCTTGTGCTTGTAGAAGTTGAGGTAGACGTCCTTGAGGTTGACCCACTCGTGGAAGTAGCCCGGCATGTCGAACTTGGAGATGGCGCACTGGCGCGGGATCTGCGTCTTGATGTCCCAGTTCCCGCACGTCACGAACAGGAACGTGTAGGCCGCTTGCCGCTCCTCTCCCGTCTCCTCGCCGTCCTCTGTTGAGCGCACACACCACGACACGATGGCACACACACGCACACGACACACAACGCACAACGTCAGAGGCCGTCTGGGCGATTTGGGGGAGGGGCAGGTGCTGGTACCACTCCTGAGGATAGAGTGGAGGAGGCCGTGGTGGCCGAGCCAGTCGTTGAACTGGACCAGCACGTCGGTGAAGGGCATGGCGCTCTCGAACCACTTCTCGGTCAGCCCGAACTTGCCGTACTTGCCGTTGATGTACTGCGCCAGCTGCTCGTCCGAGAAGGTGACCGGACGAACATACCTGTTTGCCAACATTTCAAGAAAATGTCAATCAAAATCAGATTACGGCGTGGCAGATATGAAGCAAATGATGATGCGGAATGGAAGAGGGGCAGGCGAGCAGACCTGTGGAAGAAGTCCTCGACCTCGAGGGTCTTGGCGCTGACGATGGCGACAGGGAATTCGAGGATCTCCTGCTTACCCTCGAGATCGAGCACGAGGAAGTAGTCGACGATTTGTTCCTTCCGCTCCTCCTTCTTCTCGTAGTCGGTGCCTGGTGGCTTGCCGTACGGTCGCTGATCGCCGTGATGATAGCCGCCCCTCCCCCGGCCCATGTAGCCGCCGGCTCCTCCATATCCGCGGCCGCGAGGGACGAATCCTCCTCGATTGTTGTGATGATGTTGAAGCTGCTGATGCTGGAATCCTGGGTGTTGGCCTCCGCCCATGTAGCTGCGCTGGTGCTGAGGAGGAGCGATGCCTCCCACGGCGATCATCCCAGGCGCGGCGCCCCCATCTGCAGGCCCGGCCATTCCTCCTCGACCCCCTCGGTGACCCCCACGGTGCCCTCCCCTGCCCCTCGTCCCATTCCATGGTCGCTGGGGGATCTTGATTAACGCCAAAATGGGGCCAAATTTTAGCCTCAAAATCGAGATTAAAGTCCAAATGGGGGGGCGTACGAAATGGGCGAAGCGACAGTTCTCGCCGTACTTGCAGATCCCCATTGCAAAGAATTTGCAGGGAATGGGGAGGGGCCCAGCAGGGGCCTGGCCCATGTGCGGCGGCAGAGGACCGCTGTTGTGCTGGTGCTGGTGGTGGTGGCCGCCTTGGTGATGGTGCTGCTGCTGCTGCTGGTGATGTTGATGGTGGTGGCCGGCGGGGGCCAGCACAACGTGGTGGTCCTCCAGCTGGTCTCCTCCCTCACCCACCTCACCCGCGTAGGACGTATCTTGTTGATGGTGTCCCTCCATAGGATTCAATAAGAGAACAAGAGAGATTAGAGGAAGAGGAAGAAGAAGAATAGAGACCTTCAGCAAGCCAGCCACCTACAACAACAACAACAACAAGAAGAAGACGAAAAGAAAAAGTCGCACCACTGCTGCGGATCACCCAAAAAAGGAAAGCGTTGCCTTTTTAAGCACTGTAAGTACCAAACAAGGTGAGTGAGGGCGAGAGCAAGAAGAGGAGCTGAGAGGGAACGCATTCAAAGCTCACTTCTGTGAAAAAGCAGGGAGACGATGCGTTGCGTTGTGGTGCTGTGTTTTTTGTTGTTGGTTTCGTGCGCTACGGCCGGTAAGTCTGGCACGTACAGCGCCAAGGCGCCCTATGATCACCTTCTGGCCCGCAGGATGGTCTACTACTCTGCCAGCGCCTACGCTCCGCCGAGTGCGGTTCGTTTTTACTCTCCCCCCCCCGCGCGGGGTGCTGCTCCCCACAGGCCTCGGTCTCAACGCCGCTGCCACACAAACATCACCAGATCATGTCCTGGAATTTCGAGAACCCTGAGCTGAACGGCAACCTGTCGTCCACCTTCCACCCACTCCAAACCTTCGCCTCCACCGCCGAGACCAGCGACGCATTCGCCTACATTGGCGTCGATGATGGCAGGTCACGCTGCAAACTCCCTCGCACGCCCACGCACCGCCGCACAAAAGTCTTGACCCACATTTGAACCATGTGCCCTACTGGCTGCAGGAAGGAGATCATCGTGGCCTTCAAGGGCACCAACGGCACGCTGGACGCCATGCACGACATCGTGACCTCTCTCGACAGCGTCTTGCACTACATCGACCTGTGCGAAATCACCAGCGAGGTGCACCACCTCTCCACTGCTAGAGGGCACTCTCTTTGGTGGAAGAAGTCAACCAACACCAACGACACAACCAACCAACAGATCAAGTTCAACATTCACAAGGGCTTCTGCTGGTACTACCAGAGCCTTCTGGAGTCAGGGCTCATGAATGCCTTCGGCGACCTGACAAGCAAGTTCCCCGACTATCAAATCGTCGCCACTGGTGCGCACCTTTTTGCAGTTGTTACAACAAACAACGCCTCCCAACGCAAGCTTGTCTCACACAACGGCGACGGCAGGCCACTCGCTCGGCGGAGCGCTGGCCTCAATCTTTGCTTTCCACGCGGCCTCCGCGGAGCCTAACGGGGGCCAGACCAAGGTCTACACCTTTGGGTCGCCCAGGTGCGCCTAGACCAGTCTACGCCTGCCTCACGCTTCACAAGCGATCTTATCTGTGTTCCGTGTGGTCGTGGTGTGTGTTGTGTGCTGTGTGTGTTGTGTGTCGTGTGTCGTGTGGTGCGGCATCAGATTGGGGGACACTGGCTTTGCGAAGGCTTTCGGATCGCTGCAGCTCGAGTCGTGGCGGGTGGTCCATTGGAAGGACATTATCGTGCACTTGGCGCCTTGCTGCAGCGGCCTCTTCGGTTCGTACTCTTGCGGCCGCAACTCGCGAACTGGCCTCTTTTCTGATTCTCGGTGTCGCTGGTCGTGTCGTCGGTCGTGTCGTTGGTCGTGTCTGGAATCCCCAGTGCGCAGCCCGTGCGATGCGGATTCGAATGGGTGCCCCTTCCATTCTGGTGGCGAGGCCTTCTATGGCGACGACATGAGCCAGGACCCCATCGCCATCTGTGGCCTTGGTACTCTTCCGGGGCTGTGTGTGTGGTGTGTGTGCGTGTGGTGTGTGCGTGACTGACCGTGGTGTGTTGCGTTGTTGTGCGGTAGGCGAAGACCCAAAGACCTGTTCAGATTCGGTGTCCGTCGATCTGTTCGAGGGCGTGGAGTACCACGTCAACTACTTTGGGATTCGCGTGGGCCACTTTGCTACGGTGCCATCCGACTCCGCCCTCGCACGGGAGCAGGCGGACCAGCTCGCGGCCTATCTCGCCACCCACGGCAGCCGATCAGCGCGCCGGCCAGGGCTACTCATCACGCCCTGAAAAACATTAACGAAACAGCTGTTTTATAAAAATAAATAATTACCTGTTTTTTGTAATTGTAATTGTTTTGGGCAGTAATAATTGATAATAATAATTGTTCAATAATATTAAGCCAAGCAAATTTGACGTACAATACATACGACGTGTGATGTGTGTTGTGGGTGTGAATGAGAGTGAGAGAGAATGGGGCGAGGGGGGGGGGCAGGCGGTGATCACTCGTCGCTGTAGCTCATGTCGCTGATGTTGAGGGTCTCGCTGAGGAATCCCACGCCGATCGTGATGGCCATCGCCAGCGCACCGCCGTACGTCACTCGGAACGCGCCCAACAGCATGTTCGCGCCACCAAAGAACGCGCCGACAGCACCTGTTTCCGCACGACACGACACGCGACACGACACACAACGCAGGTAAGGCATTGGGTTGTAATAGATGGGACTTGTGGGGGGGAGGGGGGTGGCGTACCGGAGATGGCGAGGAGGATGAGCGAGACGCCGGTGATGGCGCCGATGGCGTACCAGCGGTAGGGAATCCAAGCGCCGACCAGCAGCGGAATGCAGCCAAAGGTAATGAACATCGCGAACGACACCATGCCCGCCGCGAACGGACGCGCCTGTGACCAGAGCCCTCCGCCCGTCAGCGCACGACACGCACGGCGACACACACGGCGACACACACGCACCTGAGAGAAGTCGCGGATGCCGAGTTCTTCGATGGCGTGGGCCTGGAGGGCGTCCTTGGCCATCAGCTGACGGGCGACTTCGGTGGCGGTGACCGGATCGACGCCGCGCTCCTGGTAGAGCAGGCTCAGCTCCTCCAGCTCGCCCTCGGGATTGTTCTCCAGCTCCCATCGCTCCCTACACCACAGAAAATCGCACGACACGCACGGCACGCACGGCACACGCGGGTTGGCGATCGCACACGACACGCGCGGGGGGTAGGAAGGGGTGAGCACTTTTCGAGATCGGCGTCCTCCATGTCCTTCTGGGAGGCGACGGAGACGTATTCGCCGACGGCCATCGAGAGCGCGCCGGCGAAGAGGGCGGCAAGGGCCGCGATCAGGACCTGGCCCTGCGAGTTCGACTGATTGGCCGCCACGCCGACCTACAATTATACGGAAAAAATAAAATGAATTATTATTTATTTATTTATAAATATCTAATACTTTCTTCTAATTTTTAATGTTGAATTATAAAAATAAATAAGAAAAAGAGAGAAGACGTGCCATGACGGCGGCGACGGAGACGATGGCGTCGTTGGCGCCCAGCACGCCGGCTCGCAGCCAGCCCGCCGTGCCCAGCTGGATCGCAATGGAAGAAAGCAAGTGCTCAGCAGATTAGATGATTAAATCTGCAGTCGGCGATTTAAAAAGAGCTAAATAATAAATAACAATCGGCAGTATTATTAATTTACATGAATTGATTGAGGCCCGTACAGTTGACTTGTGCTTCTCGCCATCAATGGCCGGGTAGAGACCGAGAATGTCCTTCAGCAGCTGAAACCTGCTCGTAGGCTGCAGCAAATTCGTTTCCTCTGCACCGAGTAGAGCGCATGAATTAAATCAAGTGGGGAAGATGAGAATCTCGATGTTGGACTTGATTCTCAGATTTTCTGTTCAGATGTACCTGTGTGTTCCATGGTGAAAAGAAAGGGTTGTTGCTGGGTGCTCTGAGGGAAGACGAAGGAAGAACTGGCTTGGAGAGTGATGGGTACCCGAGTGTGATCCAGAACGTGGGGGCAAGACGAAGAAATGGGCGGGAAATGCGTGGCCGGCAGTCATAAAGCCGCGAGAATTGCGCGCAATGGCTGAAAATGTGCGCCAATCGCAAATCGCAGGATGCAGCTCTGATTGCCCGTTGGGCACGACTCGCGCTTTGGCTCCCGGCGAGCTTTCCTTGCGCTTTCAGCTCCAGAGGCAAACAGGGGGCAAGGGTGGGTAGTGTGCTGATCATGTTTGTAGTCAACAGAAAGAAAAATGAACACAACAATGGCAATTTAACTACAGGGGGAGTAGGATGAAGGAGGGGCGTGTGTGGGTCAGGAAGAGGAGCAGGAGCTTTTGGTGGATGTGTGCACAGTGGATCGCTACATGCGTTGGCTCATTCTGCTGCGCAGGTAGGCGCCGCGCTCACGGAGGCCGACCTTGTCGCACAGCATGGAGATGTAGCCCAGGTCGAAGTGCGTCAACGCATTGGTGGCCAGTATGCGGTCTAGGCAAACACAAGGGTACGTAAGCTCCATGAGACCCTCGTGCCACACACCACCGCACACACTACAGGGGTGGGGACGGATACCTGCGATGGGCACTTGACCGGTGGAGAGCAGCATTTCAAGGAATCGCGTCTGGGCGTGGCTTTGCTCTGTGGGCGGGGGGGGGGGNGGCGGGGCAGGCGGGGGGAGGTCGTTCAAAAAGGGAATTCACAAACTGTTGGGTCGTACCGGGCTTGTTGTGCTTGAGGGCCATCTGGAAGACGCTCGTCAGATCCGGCAAGCGCTGCGCCTGAACGAACAGCTCAATGATCTGCACTCCACACATTTCACAATCAGTCAAAATGTTGCGTGTGCGGTGTGTGCGGTGTGTGCGGTGTGTGCGGTGTGTGCGGTGTGTGCGGTGTGTGCGGTGTGTGCGGTGTGTGCGGTGTGTGCGGTGTGTGCGGTGTGTGCGGTGTGTGCGTACCTTCTCAACGGGAAGGAGTGGTGGTGTCCGCTCGAGCACGCCAATGGCCAGCGAGACGGCCTGCGGCGGGTTGGTCTGGAGGAAGGTCGCGATCTGGGCGGCGAAGTCGACCTTGGGGGCGTAGCCCGTGGCGTCGCAGTAGGGCACGATCCGGTGCGACTCGCCCATGTCGACGAACGCGCGGATGACCTTCTCGTGGGCGCCCACGCGCTGGTAGATGGTCGACGCCACCCGCGGGTCCAGCCCGACCATCATATCGCCCAGCTCCTCGCTGCAGTCCAGCTTGTCCTCCTGCATCCACGTCGTGAGCAGGTCGCCTCTGTTCTGCTTCACCACTGTCGTGTGTCGTTGGTTGTGAGTTGAGACGTTATGGAAAGCAAAGAGCTGAAACGACGGCAAGTACCGGCGCGGGCGAGTTCGAGGGTCTCGTATCGGTTGAGCTTGCCCTTGGTCAGCGCAAAGTTGAAGTACTGCATGGCGGGCGTCGTCTGGCCCGGCGTGAACGGCGCGTTGAGGAACTTCTGCAGGTTTTCGGGCGTGCGCAGGTCCTCGTTCGGGTACTCTGTTCGGCCCAACACGACACACGGTCAAAGCGAAGCCTGCACACGCACGACGCACACGACGCACACGACGCACACCACACACACACGACACACACGACACACGCGACACGACGCGAAGAAGAAGAGAGGGGCGTACGGAAGATGAGGGTGGCGGCATCGGTGTACTGGCCCTGGCGGATGAGCTGGTCCAGCTGACGCGGGAGGTGGGTGAGCGCCCAACCGTTCCTGGCCGCGAACCGAGACGCCTGAACAAGAAAAAGAGAAGGAAATGAAATGAGAAAGCTTTAGCGAATTGGATTGTGAGGCCTAGATTGAGAGAGGGCGCGAACCAGGCGCGGCTTGTCGAGCTTTAGGGCGATGTAGGACACGATGGCGTCTTCGTTGAGCCTGACCGACAACACCTGACCCGACTTGTTCAAACCCACGATTCCACCTGTGTGCCATAGCTGACGTCAGCACCCGGACACACGGACACAACACCGTCCAAGCTGCACCACAGGTGGTGGTGGTGGTGGTGGTGGTGGTGGTGGTGGTCGTGGTGGTGGTGGTGGTCGTGGTGGTGGTAGTGGTCGTGGTGGTGGCGGACGAACCGTGAGAGGCGGGAACGGTGGTGAACACGGTGTCGGCAGAAATGCGGTTCATGTAGACGAGCTCGGCCGAGTGGATGTCGAAGATGTGGAGGTAGCCATACTTGGTGATGATGTACGCCAC